>JASCQY010019550.1:0-10076 GCA_030264315.1 Sardinella tawilis
TCATTTTCCATCTCCCCTCGAGTTAATTGAGCCATACCTTTCTCCTGTTCATCCAGTCCTTCTCTGAGTCTGGTGATGTCACTTTTTAACTCAAAGCTAGCATGTACTGTATCATTGAATCGGATTAGACCAGGCAAGATGCTAACGGTCCACTCTGATTCAATGAAGCATGCTAATTTGGAGCTAAAAGTGATATCGTCAGACTGAAATGAACATATTTCCACAAATGGTGGCGTGTTGCTTTAACTTTTCATGACTAGCATTGCGTTAGATCATGTCTTTCAATTTTATGATAGTTTCAGGTTATTTTTGTTTGTTTGTTTGTTTGTCTCTGACAGTTTTGTAGACTTTTTATTATTATTTTTTTCGGACCGCTGCAATTTAAATGAAGTGCACCGGCTGGGACGAGCCTTGGGCTCTACCGGGCATCTCCAGCTGGGGAGTTTTCTGTGGCTGTCTCTGATGCTGATGGAGCTGGTGAGAGTCAGAGACGTGCCAGGGCAGTGAAGGAGACGGTGAGAGGTGTAGGAGCAGCAGTGCTGTTTTCGATTTGAGGGGCGGGGGCCATGTCTGCAGAGGACTACGTTCCGTTGGCCAGGTTTGGTGGAAGGCGGACTGCCTACCGATCGCATTTAGACTGTGCGGTGCATGGTCTCCAACTCCGCTGCGCAACGGACTGTGCCTTCTCGCATGTGTGACCATGACCATCTTGCCTGAGGACTGGCCTGTCCGATGTGCAATGTTACTCCTCCCGAAACGTCCACAAACTCTGGATGATGCACACGTCTGGCCAGTTTCTTTTGTGAGCAACATCACATCTCCTCCCTCCACGCCTGGGGTCCGTTTCTTGGAGCCTGACATTTCATGCCTTGGTTTATTTTCTTCTTATATTTATTACCATTTATTTGTTTTCTTTCACAATCTAGCTCATCTCTTTTTCTCTTTTATTAAATGCAATTTCACTACATGTTGTACTAGGCTATAGTATTTGAATGTATGTGGCAAATAAACTCTTGAATACTGATATGTGGTAAAATCATAAAAGCCATTGCAAATGTTCAAAAAATGGAAAGGAAACTAAGGCACTCTGGTTTTGAAATCTTGTATTAATGAGCAAATTAATTGCAAATGTTATTTTAGAGCCACTGGCCCATTGCATCAACCTTTCTATACTAGGCACTATGCCTAAAATGACAAAAATTGCTAAAATAATTCCAATATATAAATCAGGTGACAGAAATGATCTGAGCAATTACCGGCCAATTTCAATTCCACCAACTTTCTCCAAAGTAATAGACTAAGCTGATATTTGGGCATGCTAGACACTCTTGTTCCTCCCAATATGGCTTTAGAAAGAAGAGCACAACATGTATGGCAATGCTTGATTTAATAGAAAAGATCAATTGATCAATAAGTGTATTGAAAAGGTAAAATGTGGTATTGGTATTTTTTGGACCTGTCAAAAGCCTTTGATATGATTAATATTCGACATCGAGTTGCATAAAATGCAACATCATGGTATTAGAGGATTAGTAGAGGAGAGTAGAGATTGACTGGTTCAGAAGTTATCTATATGACAGGGAACAGTATGTTTATGAAAATGCCTTGTAAGCCAATAACTTGTGGGGTCCCCCAAGGTTCTATTTTGGGGCCACTTTTATTCATTCTATAGCCTATATAAACAATTTTGTTAACTCCTCCAAAATAATTCACAAAATTATTTTTGCTGACAACACAAATGTATTTACTTCACGTAGGAACTTACTTGTTTTACAAGGTATAGTTAACTCTGAGTTAACTATTAGATTTATGGCTTAAAGCGATACACCGGCGGAGATCTGTTTTAGGTTCAATATCTGCGTTATGGAGAAAGATACCTTGTGCCACAGAATAGTTTATATCAGTCGCTCCCAGACGGATTTAGCGGATTTTCTTGTTTAGCCAAATTAGCCTTTACAATGGGAGTGCTTCAGCACTCTCGCACACATGGTCTGAAATGCTATTTTTAAACCACTTAGAATGTTCGAAATCTCACGAAACTTCCTACAAAGTATTATGTTTTTTGCCAGCATTGCCAAATTTCTCCAGGTGTGTTTTCAATGGATCAATTGACTTCCAGTGTTCCCAAAAAGTTCCCATAATCAGATCTTCCAATAACATCTGTGCGACCTCTGAACATCAGACCTCACTCTGATAAGTGTCTCACCACCACTAGAGTGTGGATCGAGCCGAATTTTTCTGTCCGAGACTGACCCTCGTCCGCCAGAGCAGTGATCGAATCCGAACCGAGCCGGATAGCCATTAAGAAATTTGTGTCCGAAGTCCGACCGAGCCTGAAAAAATTTAAATCACACTACTTTAGGCATATAATGACACACGTTAGGATATTGCTTGTGAGGAAAGTCCAATTTTATCAATCAACTGAAAAGGGCGCCTATTCGGAGGTCAACACAGATGAGCGGAGCATCAGCGCAGGCACGCACACCAGAGAGGGGGCAGCAATAGCAAAAGCAGTCATTCAATAACTTTTGCGCACCTGAAGCAACTACAGTCACGTTAAGACACCGGGCCCAATTCATTAAATTAACATGAGCATAATGTAAAGGTTCATCACTCTCTGAAAAATTTGAAATATTTCCATACAGTAGACTTCTCGGGGTTATTGGCCTTCTTTCTGATATCTTCAATAGTGCACTGACTGCGTGTTTCCTTGTCACAGACAAATCTCGTGCACAGGAAGAACGGGGTAGTCTAATATGTTCAATTTATTTTTTTAACACAAAAACGAAAGCTTGCATGAAGTGCAACAGGCCCATAATAGTTTGTTTTTGTTTTTTAACAGTTGTTTTTAATTGTACATTTCAAATAACGCTGATGTGTCCAAGTCCGACTGAGCCCAAATATACTGTAAGTTCATAAATATTTGTCCGAGTCCAACCGAACCTGTCGGGTTCCGAAGCATTGCGTCGGACTTCGGTCGGTTTCCATGCTCTAACCATTCTCCACGACGGCAATCTCCAATATGCATTCTTACTGTTAACCTGTTGTTTCAGTGATTGGTATGTACCCAGCACAATTTCTCCGTTGGCTAATTTTCTCATAAACAAGTACCTTTTTGGCTGTTCATGTGGTCTCTCCGATGCAGCAACGTCTGCGTCTTTGGTATGGCAGAAGTCAGGGCCCAACTCTCACGCGATGAACGTGAGACACATGCATTTGAGTGCCTTCATACGCTGACACGCCACACCCTCAATTTCACACGCAGGAAAATCTGCCCTAACCCTTTGAGACCGAAAGACGCAAAGTGCGGCCACACCTGTTCTTCTCTGTCCGATGGCTCCGTCGTTTGCCGCACAGAAATCACACGCGTATCATGTCGCACGTGCATAGCATGTCTCTGTGTGATTAGCGTTCCCGAGTAATCCGGTCTTGAAGTCACATCAAATTTCTGCAAATTTCCAACCCCACATTTCCCCCCCACTTCAAAATAATTATTCTAAAACTGGTAGTTCCGACCCTCGATTGTGATTGGTTGAATCGCGTTCCATGCCATCTGGTTGTTGTCTATGAATAATTCGCTACATTTCTTAACGTTACGTCTTCTTTTCATGAAATCATGAGGGGTTAATGTGGTGGTAACAGTTTTAGAAAAGCAATAAGCCCCTTGAGTCCTTCAGTTATTCTCATTTTACCACGGCTAAGGTGAGTCGTTCGGCACGATGCGCAGCGGAGTGCCGTTAGACGCACTTAGCCATGGCGCACTTAACTCATGGCCTCATGGCTTATTGCTTACATTTATTTTTCATATCAGAAGTGGTTTTCAGAGCCCTGTTTGTCATATAGTGACAGAAGTTGCTTGAAATTACAAACAGGTCAAAGTAAGCATAAGAACTGCCTGCCGAATTTTGGTATAATTATGTAGCCCAAAACAGCAAGAAATTAGATCTACATTTCTACATAGTCTCCAAAGCAAGCATTCAAATCAAAGCATTGCGGTGTGAGCCAAGACACCGGTATAGTCTGCAAGCTATTTGGCTTGTGTTACGGCCAGCCACCGCTGAGCGCAACATAAAGGGGAAAACGCGCAAAAAGCTCTTTCAACAAGGGGTATGATTTATTTGAAGGCAACAACAACAAAAAAAATACATAGGCACAAAGAAATCAGGCACAGGCCCAAACAGCCTCAACAATAACAAAGGACAAGTCAGGCCTCAAGCAGCGGCCTGCTCCCGGGACGAGGAAACACCCGGAACGGAGTGGACACGATTGCAAAGTTCCTAGCGCCTCCCCCAAAAGTGCACCATAGTCTCCTTTATAGGTCCGCGCAGGTTGCCACTCAGTCACCATTACGCCCAGGTGTTACGCATCTGAAAAGCAACATAAACAGGGTACCAGTAGGGGGAGCCAACCAGGGCTCGTTTTAGGCTGATCGCCAGAGGAGCAGGGAACGTAACACCCCTACCCCAAAATGGGAATTCATCGCCAAAACAAAAACAAGAATGGTAGCATCAATCACAATTTAGATTGTAAAGCAAAGCAAAATACCCCAAATGGATATTTCATGTATTTATACACATACACACACACACCATCAACACATTCTCATTATCTCATAATTAAAGACAAGTGTTTATTTATTTTTTTCTTTTTCAAAGCTTTGTGCTTTAAGAGCAGAAGGAAAACAGAAAAAGGACAGCATTTCCTCGAACTGCTGACTAAGGAAAAGAATGATAAGCATAAATTAACTTGCATTGTCTGCCGGGCCACCACTGGCCCTTGACAATGCATCGGCAACAACGTTGTCTGTTCTCCGTATGTGCGAGATGCGAAGGTCAAAAGGCTGCAGCAGCAGGCACCAACGCATCAGCCTACGGTTGCTGTTGAACATGCGGTTCAAAAACTTCAAAGGGTCAATGTCTGTGTAAACTATAATTGGGTAGCAAGACGATCCTAAATACACCTCGAAGTGTTGGATTGCCATGATTAGAGCAAGTGCTTCCTTTTCAATTGTAGAGTACTTTTGTTGTGCATGATTAAATTTCCGAGAAAAGTAGCACACAGGATGTTCGCGGGCTTCAGCACCATCTTGTGAGAGGACAGCTCCCGATCCCACATCCCTGGCATCGATGGCAAGACTGAACGGCTTCGCAAAGTCAGGCACGGCCAAAACTGGGGCAGTCATGAGCAGCGCTTTAACATTTTGGAAGGCCTTCTCACAAATTTCAGTCCACAGAAAAGCAACCTTTGGACTGAGAAGATCAGTTAAGGGGGCAACGACTGACGAGAAGTTTTTGCAAAAACTGCGGTAGTAGCCTACCAAGCCTAAGAAGCGACGCAAGTCCCGCCTGTTGGATGAGACAGGGTACTCCTGAACAGCGATCACTTTTGCCATGACAGGGCGAACTTTACCCCCGCCCACGATGCGACCTAGGTAGGTTACAGTAGCCTTACTGAACTCGCACTTGGCAAGGTTTATCGTCTGGTTGGGTATACGTAGAACTATAAAGAACCACGTCGTCTAGGTATGCATCACATCCCACAACTCCAGATAAAACAATATTCACCAGACTTTGAAAACACGAAGGAGCGTTCCGCATTCTACAGGCCATAACTTTATAATTCAGAAAAGCGTCGGGAGTGACAAAGGCAGATATTTCTTTCGCTCTAGGAGTAAGCCCAACCTGCCAATAGCCCTTCAGCAAGTCGAGTTTACTGACAAAGGAAGCAGCGCTCACGCAATCTATGCAGTCATCCATCCTCGGCAGTGGATAGCAATCGGGGATGGTGACCACATTGACTCAACGGTAGTCTGTACAGAAACTATAAGTTCCATCCGGTTTTCCTACTAGAATGCAGGGGGAACTCCATGGACTCGAACTGGGCACTGCCAAATTGTTAGAAAGCAAATACTCAGTCTCCTGATGCAGAATCAGATGTTTGGCAGGGTTAACGCGATATGGGTGTTGCTTGATTGGTGCACTCGATCCTATATCAATGTCGTGTTGCAACACAGTGGTCATGGTGGGGACGTCTTTAAAAAGGCCTGGAAAATCACTCACTAAAGATAGAATGTCAGTTTTCTCCTGATTCGATAAGTGTGGCAAATGACGGGCCAACACAGACAACATCTCAGAATTCTTTAAACGTCCTTGCACGACGCAGCGCAAAGGAGCCAACTCGCCATCCTCATCCCCCTTAAGAGAGGAGAGAAGGACGGGGTTGCCAGCTAAGTTCTCGGCTGAATCCACGGAAACTTCGTCAAACGATGTATGACGGACAAAATAGGGCTTCAGCATATTTATGTGACAAATGCGGGAACTGTAGCGCTTGTCAGGAGCGGAAATCAAATAGTCGACGTCTGACAACTTTTTTTCAACACTGTAAGGCCCATGAAAACGTGCCTGAAACGCGGCTCCTGGAACTGGCAACAACACTAGAACTTTGTCGCCAGGAGCGAAGCTACGTGCCCTCGCTTTGCGGTCATACCATTGCTTCATATTTGCTTGAGCACTTTGAAGATTCTCTCTAGCAAGTTCACGAGCTCTGTAGAGCCGGTTTCGAAAGTCACTAACGAAGTCAATGTTTAACACACTGAGAGGAGTGCCGAGCTGATGGGCAGATACGAGATCCGCAGGACTAAATCCTGTGGACTCCTGCACCACCTCACGCGAGGCACAAAGCTCCACGGAACTGCATCTTCCCAGCTCGAACCAGTCTCCAAACAATAAGCACGGAGCATAGACTTTAATGTTTGATGGTATCTTTCCAGGGCGCCCTGGCTCTCCAGATGATACGCGCTCGACAGGCAATGTTGAATTTGGAGCGAATTAAGTACTTAAGAAAATATTTTTGATCTGAAATTCGATCCCTGGTCACTTTGAATTGCTCTAGGCAAGCCAACGAATGAGAAAAATTTTAACAAGGCTCTCACAACAGATTTAGTTGTAATTTTCCTCAACGGAATGGCTTCGGGAAATCGGGTGGAGGCACGGAGAATTCGATTGAGTGTCTTCAACACTCCAAAATTCCCAGCAAGACCATCATGGGCTAAACTCATGCTTGGGAACGAGTCACAACGCTTGCTGGAAAAACATCAGGGAATTTTAGTGCGCATTCATCTGAGTCTTCAGAACTGAGTGGCACAGGCACCACTTCTAAAGGTTTGTCGCATGCAAAGATGTTCGACCCTGCAATGTCATTGCCAACCACCAGGGTTATACCGAGGATTGGCGGTAAGTCGTGAACACCTATGATGACCTCGCCACTAAATAAGTCAGACTTTAAATGGACTCGATGGAGCGGCACTTCAACGTATCCCATCTCGATGCCTCGCACAAGAGCGCTGCTACCAGTGGAGGTCTGTGCCGACAGGGGTACCACCCCCTTTTGGAGAATTGACAGAACTGCGTCTGTGTCACGCAAAATGCGCACAAGGACAGCCATCTCTCCAGACACAGACACTGTTCCATTCGTAAGGAACGGCTCATATGGGACTGAGTTGTATTGCCCTGCAAATTAACCTGACAGTCAGGGAGCTGTGACTTCAGCGAATTTACAAGGGCTCATTTTAGGCTGATCGCCAGAGGAGTAGGGAACGTAACAGCTTGAAATATAGGAAAAAGTAGCCCTGACAGTATACGTACTGTAAATGGGCAAATTGTTCTTCTTTCTGTTGAGTCAGCTGATAACACGCACCATAACGTCAGGAAATTAACTTCAAAACATTGATGGGGTGTGAGCTTCGGAAATCACCTTCCATCTACAGTATTTTAGCAGCACTTTTTTTTAATCAAGACTGATACATGCAGTGACCGTGATCTATAGCCTATTCTGTGCGACCTGTTGCGTCTTGCTTGAAGAGGATGATTTACACAGACGTAGACTACCATAACTGCTGATAATGACATAGGCCTTCAAAATAAAGTCCGACTTGCAGATTCACGTTACGAAACTGACCTAAACCAATGGTGAAACAACATCAACATGAAAATGATATGCTTAGTTGCATAGCCTAAAAAATGTATAGGTGTGTAAATGCTTTTTCCGAAATGTAGGAAGTGCATAGCGCAACTGCAAAAAGGAGGACATTTGTGCATCCGGCATGATGCTGCACCGGACGCTAGACAGGGCACTGAAAATCCGGACTGTCTGGCCAAAATCCGGACGTCTGGTCACCCTACAGTAGGTACGAGTAGGACTGCTTGATCCCTCTCCAAGGCTAACTTTAGCTGCAGCTCCAGCTAGCGTAGCTGTAGCTTCATCATCACCACCAACAATATCATTGTTATTAATGTCAAGTATGTCTTTGGTATGGGGATAGTTAGATCTACCAGGAGGCTTGAAATTTCCTGTAAATTTAGAAATTTGGCTAAGAAGATTTTGGTGTCTTTTCTCTTTATTTCTCTTAGTCACTGTCATACTTTCTCGCTGACATTTTCTTTAGTTCTAACTCCGGTCAAATGTGTAGGCCTACGTGATGACGTGTGTATTTGAAGAAGGTTGCCGTGTTATTCCAATCAGCGTCGCAATTTTGTGGGCCAATACAGTATATTCTCATATGTAAATTTAAATAAAATTATACTTTTTTACTAACCAATGGGGGCCCTTTTTCAGGCACATGTGGGGCCTCTAGGCTCAGGTCATATTAAGCCTGTGCGTTAATCCAGCCCTGGGCCTAATAGCTGCAGCTTCGAGGTGGTGCGCCTTGGCCTTCTAAACATGAGACAGAAAAGATGGAATCTGTCTCTAACACCCAAATGGCCCAAGGGCCCTCTGTATTGCAGTGATGTCAGCTAGCCATGAAAGATGGCAGATGGTAGATGGCATTTGACTTTTGGAGCTAATAGCCTCTGTCTATCCAGTTCATAAAAGGCGCTCAAAAACTTTGCCCAAGAAGACATCCCTCTGTGCCTGCATGGCAAGTTAAAGGGGAATTTCGGTCAATTTTAACACAAAATCCTGCTGTTTTTGCTCAAGGAATTGTCATTAGCAAAAAACGTGAACATTTTTCATTAACACTACCCTGACATAGGCGCATCCACTGATTTTGGTCAAACCGGCTTAAATAGGGCAGGCGTTAAAAGTGATTTTAGCCACCTAACTTGGTTGAAATGTCATTTGAAGTGAATAGCCATGTTACTGACTCCTTACAACTTAGCACAGTGAATTTGGCCGTAGTAGCTATAACAGAAGTGCTTAAAAGTTGAGCTATTCAAGAACAAGAACATTGTTTTTTGGTGGAAAAAGTATGTTTTGGAATACTGGAATAGTGTTGTGGGCTTCACTGGGAATCAGGAGGTGAATGAAGGTATGTGCACTGGCTAAATTAGCTCAATTTTTAAGCACTTCTGTTATAACTGCTGCAGCCAAAGTATTCCAGTCTTCCACTTAAGATCAATGCTCACAATAGGGTCAAATAGAGGCTCTATTTGACCCTATTGTGAGCATTGACCTTACAGTATGTGGCTTTCTCACAAGTTCTCTTTATTGCTGCCTATCACCTGGGCCAAGTGTGTTAGAGAGCTTTGTGCACTCTCTGTGCATGCTGACTGCTTCCATAATGTTGTACTACGTCCTAATCCGGCTTTCATGCCTAAGTTTTGTTTTAGTGCAAAACCTAAATGACCTAAACCTAAATCTTGTGCTGGCTCTCCTCTATTATGTCAATTGAAATATGTTCATTTTCCAACAAGAGGGGACAACATCTTGGACTTGGTCTACACCCAGCACAAAGGGGCATACAAAGCTACCCCCCTCCCATACATCGGCGCCTCTGATCACCTCACTGTTATGCTAATGCCAGTATACAGACAGAGTGTGAAAATCAACAAACCAGTTCTGAAAGAGGTGAGAATATGGCCAGAGGGAGCTACCTTGGCCCTACAAGACTGCTTTGAGACGACGGACTGGGAAATGTTTAAAGGAGCAGCCACCTATAACAACACCATAGACATTGAGGAGTACACAGACACTGTGACTTCCTACATTACCAAATGCATTGATGATGTAACCCACATGAAGAGCATCACCACTCGAGCTAACCGGAAACCATGGCTGACAGGGGACGTCCACAGACT
>JASCQY010019635.1:0-10073 GCA_030264315.1 Sardinella tawilis
AGTTGGCTCAGCCCGTATTCTGAGTTTCCACTTTGATTTTGGGTAGGATTCCAAATCCAGACCCCCAGGGGTTAATACATTTATTTTATGTTGAAAATGTTCATGCTATTCTTTTCTCAACACCTTACACTATGTGATTAATAAAGATTTTCATCTGGAACATGTCATTACTTGACATCTAGGATGTATTGTTTAAGTGTTCCCTTTATTTTTGTGAGCAGTGTATTTCAGAAGGCAGAGCCTTATCAAAAATCCTTTCATATGATTTGTTAAACCACTTGTCCATCCCTTTATTGACATGCCACTACAACCACTCACATTGCAACCTCTAATGAGCGTGTCACTACGTCACATCAATTTAAATCCTGCCTGGCAATCCTAACAATCCTAATTGTTTACTATTTGTTGCTCCCTTGCTGAGATTACTTAGTAGACCTGTGGTAAGCAGATGTCATCTATGTGATGAACGCAATTTGAGTAATTTGACCAAGATTAATATGTAAATGTAAATATATATGAACCTACAGTATGTGAATTGAGCAAGTGTTTTGAGGGCTTGAGGATATTTTAGGGGAGCTGAAGCTGAAGACAAAGTCCATGCTTTCAATCACACAAGTGTGTATATTAGCTTACACTTTCCTGTCTGTCTGTGTCCATCTTCCTATTCTTCTTCTTTATCTTCCTGTGTGTACAGTATGCTCACCTTCCTGTCTGAAACCTAAGGGGCAGCCATGGCCTACTGGTTAGGGCTTCAGGATTATAACTAAAGGGTTACCGTCTCGATCCCCGACCAGTGGACCATGCCTGAAGTGCAAGGTACCCAACTGCCCCACCCCCCAATAATAAGGTTATTATTATTATTATAAATCATATTTCCCAAGATATGAAATATCTGCATTATTTGTAGCAGCTACGGTTTAAGCTACAAGTAACATTTAAGTATGTTTCTGAACATACTTCAGTATCTCTAGTTTCCTGACAGGATCCTCCAGTCTAGCAGATAACAGCTTCTGTCCTGATTCTCCAGGATGATTGTAGCTCAGATCCAGCTCTTTTAGATGAGAGGGGTTTGAAGTCAAAGCTGAAGCTAGGCAAACACAACCCTTCTCTGTGATGAGACAATCAGAGAGCCTGAGAGAGAGAGAGAGAGAGAGAGGAATGGCAAAAATTATAATGCAAAGGTGAAATACAGTCAAAATTAAACACCAACATAAGTACAATAACTTTTCAGTCGTCACTTCTTTGGACTGTTTCTGTACCTTCAGTAAAGGACAGACTGTTTGAACCCTATGAACCTGCATATGTTGCTAGATTACCTGTTTCCTGTGAAACAAGCTTTGTGTGACTGCACTGAACTGCACTGCACGAGTGGTTCTTTAAAGACACAAAGTGATGTATAACACTCACCTTAATATCTGCAGTTTGCAGTGGGCACTAGACAGTCCAGCAGAGAGATGCCGAGTTCCAGAATCTCCCAGGTCATTGTGACTCAAGTCCAGCTGCAGCAAGGAGTTTGGTGACTGTAGAACTGAAGCCACAAGCTCACAGGACTTATCTGTGAGTTTACAGTCAGCAAGTCTGCAAGGAAATTTGACATAATAATGAAAGCATATCTCACAAAGCATCATCAGTGCACATACATACTGTATATGCAACACAGTCTGAATTCCATCAAAATGTCACAGGCGTTATGTTTACATATCTCAAAAGGTGTTGATGTTCAGGAATTCATCATTGAGCCTTTTTATTTTTTTAATATTTGATTGCAATTGTTAATCTGCATACAGGTATGGCACTTAAGTTAACAAAAAATTATATTGCAAACATTTTTTGTCTGTTGATAATTTTCCATTATAAACAAAAGACTTGAGACTTGTGGTATAGTTTTTACACCTGCCTGGTTCAGACATATGTGTGCATAATGGAAATATATCACGTCCATAATGCCATTTTTCCCTAAATAACTCCAGACATTAAATATTGGCAATATTTAGTAAATGTTCACGACCATTTTTTTCTGTGTTCATTTAGGTCTCCATAATAAACCAAATGATTTTTGTTACTCTTTAAACTTCACAGACTTTATGGAAAAACACTAACCATCAAACCCATCAAAGCTTGCCGATTTTATGTCACATCCATAATGCTCATACTGCACACTGGCTCATACCGGTATTCTCATGATCTAAGTCATGACATGAATTTTGAGCATTTGCCTGTATCCAGCTATGGAGGTTGCATAATAAAATAAACAAAATAATGAAATACTGCTATGCTTGATAAGGTTACAGGACATTTAGTTCCATTAATTTGAGTCAAAAGGTCCATAATGGTGGAATTTCCCAATTTGGATAGTTCCGGTCCTTGATTATGATTGGTTAAATTGCGTTCAATGACAATGTGTATTTCCCTGATATATTGTAGTAGGGCTGGAGACTGCATTTCGTTCTATATTGCTGTGTTGGCTGCATTTGTGCGTTACTTGGAAACCAATCAGCTGAAGGATATATATTTCATAGCAGAGGAAATTATGTTAAATCACTACATTTCATGTTGCTGTGGCTTTGTCTAATGAAACCAAGCTAGTTGTGGCAGTCGTTTTAGAAAAGCAATAAGTTCCTGTTAACCTATTACATTTTTTTTAATGTGCTGGGACAGTTGAAGGGCAACAGGAAGTGAGTGAGGAGAGGGAGGTGGGGAGGGATCGGGAAATGACCTCAGGTTGGAATCGAATCCGGGTCCCTGGAGTCATGGTACGGCGCCTAGCCGACTGAGCTACTGCACCAAACTATTATATTTTTTAAATTCACATTTACATGTAGAGTTGTTTCCTTTACAGTAACTAAATCAAATGCCCTATACTGTTTTGGCAGCTAAGGGTCAGTTGTATGACATAGATGTCAAGTGTACAGTAATGTCAAGTGTATTTAGAGCACATACTGAAGCGTTTCAACTTTGCAGTGAGGATCCTCCAGTGTAGCAGATAACAGCATTTTTGCTGATTCTCCTGGATGATTGTTGCTCACGTCCAGCTCTTGCACACAGGAAGGGTTTAACATCAGAGAAAGAGCCAGAGAAACATACCCTTCATCGGAGATACCACAGTTACTGAGCCTGAGAGAGAGAGAGAAAGAGAGAGAAAAAAAAGAGAGAGAATGAATTTACAGTATATTCAAAGTACACTACACAATAAACTATTTTGATTCTGTCTTCGACTTCACATCACTTAAAGCTACACTATGCAGCGTTTTAAGGTTAATATATCAGCGTCATAGTCAATTTGATGGTTAAATAGTTAATTCCGGGGCAAATGAAGGCTATATCGCTGTCGTCAACCCTTTCATACCAGCTTTACCACGCTATGCAATGTCAATGACATTGACGGGTCTAGCACATAGCGCAAAGCGAAACCAAAACTGAAATCGTGTTTATTACCTTAACCGTCAACGTAACTCCACAAAAATGGTCATTGCTGGTTCGTATGCTTTGGTCTGAAGAGTAGTCCACATGAATTGGTGAGAATGCACATCTTGTTGCTATATTTTACATGTAAATAAATTGCCGCTTGTATGGGGAGCTCCGGAGTTAAAAATTCACAGGCTTGCATAGTGTGTCTTTAAAGCCCCTTTGTGTATTTTTTCCAGTTGTCAATTATCAAAAAAATGTTTTTTTTTTCGTTTACAAGTATTACCTCATTAATTAGTAATCACCTCCATCAAAAAAATCCAAGTGTTCTGGTAGGCTTTCTATTTTCCATTTAAACATACATACGCGCTGGTGTAGTCTCCATTAGGTATGTGCCACCATCTTTCGGACGGCTTGTGAGGAGGGACAAAAGTACTGTATTACGTCTGCACAGCGGTAGAGAAAATATTCTCTAATGTTTATAGTGACTTCAGTGTGGTTAAAGACTAAAGAGGAAACTTTATGAGGGGAAAGAACTTCCAAGGAGACATCAATTTGCATGCCTTCTTCTCCACAGGTATTTCAAACAAACTAAAGTAAAGTTTTTCACGTTATATCCCAAAGCCTAGCCAGAGCATCTGCTCACGGCAGTCCTCCTAGTTATTCCACAATTTTGTCCGCCTCACATAGTGATTGCATATTTTTTTGCAGATAAGACGGCATTTCTGCACAATGAAAACGGAAAGTGTAGAATGCATGTTGTCATTGCTTACTGTTTCAAAGCAAGCAAAATCAGGTGCTAAGGATGGACTTTTCAAGGTTGTGTCATGCTTTATCTTGAGTATGAAAATACAATACAAACTTTACCGTCTCATATGCCTAGGCTACTTGATCACACAGTAGGCAAGTTGAACGTGGAAAAAAGCTACAATTGCATGGATTTGACTGTATAGAGCCTACTGATAAAACAGATTGATAAAGAGGCTGGCAAGTTTTGTGATTGAGCGTGCAGTGTAACGTTAACTTAGTGTTCTGTTACAGGTTGTCGTTACACTTTGGTTTGTCTCCTGAGGCTGCAGTATACCATCTCACCGATAGATGGGAGATATTCCTACACAGTATCGACAGCACTCGGCAGCCTCAGACAACAGGGCTTCGGTTTGATTCACTCCGGAGTACTGCTTTAAATAAGCTTACACTGCCAAACTAGGCATTGCAGACACATAGAGAAAAAATGCTATGTGCTTTCCAGGGCTCTAAATTAACACCCGCCAACCCGCCAAATGCGGGTGAAAATCCATTTTGGCGGGTAAAAAAAAAAAACTTACTAGCCACTTTGGCTGGTGGCGAGTGATAGAATTTTTTTTTAGAAAAGTGTCCTGATTAGAAATCCTTCTCTAGTCCCTAACATCGACAAGATGAAAGTTCCTACATTTCCCATGAACTCTACCGTGATAATGTCGCATGCATCCATTGGCTGCGTCAGGCTGCGTCCTCATTGCATTCGATTTCGAGCATTTTCAGGGAAAAAAAATGGCTAGTTGAATTTCTGATTGGCTAGTAAGAAAAAAAGATAAAAAATCTACTAGCCACATTGGCTGGTGATGAAAAAAGTTAATTTAGAGCCCTGGTGCTTTCATGTTCAACTAGGGCTTGACTACAGATAAGCAATTTCCTGAAATAAGGTGGCGCATCCAGGGCTTTGAACCAGAATTTTATGCCTATTTGTTCGCTCCGAACAGAAACAGTATTTTAATGTTTTCGGTTTTGCGTTCCACCTTAAAATTAATGCTCCAGAACCGGTTAGAACAAAAATAAAGTTCCTGAACCGGTTAATAATGTTCCATGTCAGCTGTGGGACTTAAAAATATGAGGGCTTTGCTTTCAAATGGGCTGATAATTTCATAATCAATAACAAGGTCAAGATAGTCAAAAGTGACTGAGACACTGATGGACGGACCGATATATTGGCTTATAGAGTCGCTGCATGCAACTACAAATGCTAGCCTATATGTGTTTTTTTTTGAAGAGGTCATAATAATGTAGTATTTTTGTAAAGCCATAAATCTTTCATATTCGCCTTCCCACCTAAATCTTTATCATGACCTAGTAAAGTGACAGAATGGTGAAACCTACAATATTTGTCTCTAATAAAATTATTGAGACTTGGAGACTGCATAAGCCTTTTGTTTGATGCTGGTGGAATAGGAGAGTGGCAGTCTGTCTGCTCTGTCCCTGCATTCAGTGAATGAAAGGAGGTAACCTACAGACACAAACCTTTTCAGAAACAACAACAACACAAAAAAACGGTATTAACCGGTTACCATTATTTTAAGCAAACGTTTCTGTTTCTGTTCTGGAACATAAAAAAGTATAAAGTTTCTGGTTTCGTTTTTGTTCCTAGCAAAATGGCAAGTTTCTGGTTTTCGTTTTCGTTCCATGAATCGGTTCAAAGCCTTGGGCGTATCCCTTTAAAGGACAAGTTTGCTATTTTACACTCAAATCCTTGTTTTCAGATAATCTGATGAAATACAATGGTTAAGATTTTGACACATGCTATCAAAAAACCTTAATTTTTGCTGTAGCCTTTAGAATGGAGTATAGGTGCACTGGAGCAGTTGCTCTTAAAAATGTATGTTTGTAAAGATGTGAAACTCACCAAATGGTTAGTAATGTTCACTGCATTGACACAAAAATTGATCTGTAACTCACTTCATTACTTGTACTGCTTCTAAACTCTTAGGCAGATAGATAGGAGTGTGAAAATAGGTCCAATTTTCAATTCACAGTCTAGGTGCAAGTATCAGATGACATCTAAGTTTGTGGTCCACCAACTGACTGCTACAAAGTCTTGCTGAAGCTGACTTGGGAATCAGGCAAGTAAATAACAAAATATTCATTTAAAACCTGTACTTATATATGTGATTTATTTAGGCAATTTATTGACATGTTTTGGCTTTGATATAGGCTAGGCTTCATCATCTACTACATAAAGAATATTAAGGTATCATTATCTAAATAGTGTATAATAGAACATGTAGGCAGATAATGCATTATACCAACCTTAAAATATGTAGTTTGCAGTGGGGACTAGCCAGTCCTTTGGAGAGAGGCTGAACTGCAGAATCTCCCAGGTTATTGTGACTCAAGTCCAGCTCTATCAGGGAGTTAGGTGACTGTAGAACAGTGGCCAAAGTTCTACAGGACTTATCTGACAGTTTGCACTCAGTGAGTCTGCATAACAATATGACACACAGAAAAGGAACATTATAAGTCCAAATCTTATGAATGTTGCACTGGGCATATTGATTAATTCTTCCACAGTCTAAATATCATTATCCTAGGAACGCCACACTATCAATGTGCGAAAGCTGCTGGTGACATACTGTATCTGACTGTGCAAATACTGCTATCAGTAATTTTGGGATACTACAGATGAATGGAGATCATGTCAGATGACTAGTGGTTCCCAACCTTTTTTGGCCTGTGACACCATTTTGACATCACAAATTTCTGGCGACCCCAGAGATATTTGTTGTTGTTGTGTTTCATACTCTCTGCAAATAGGACATTACCACAAAGCAGACATTTTGGCTTTTCTTTGTTTCGTTCAATGATGCTAGCCATGTTGAAGGAAATTTTCTTCATATTTTTTTTGGTGTCCGTTTCTATAGTTCTCTATCTTTATGGTGCCAGGCGGGCATATAAATATTTCGATTTTGTTTTTTTTGTTCAATATTTATGAACACGAAAGAATACTGTTGTTTATAATTGTATGTGGTGTGGTGTTAGTTTTTTTACTTATTTCAGGGGACCCTATTTGACCCCCCATTTCGACCCCAAGGTTGGCAAACACTGCTCTAGACCCACAGGAGCAGTCCACATCATGACATTATCATTATCATCATTTGTACACCTCAATCAGAAACTCACCGTGCCTTTCTGCAACACCTCACAGCTGGGATCAGTCTCCTCCGTCCCTCATCTGATGTGTTGTATTTCTTCAGATCAAACTCATCCAACACCTCCTCAGACATCAGAAGCATGTGGGCCAGTGCTGAACAGTGAGCTGGAGACAACTTCTGTTTAAAGTTATTTGATAACAGGAATTTCTGAATTTCTTGGTGCATGGAATGGTCATTCAGTTCAAATAAGCAGTGGAAAAGATTGATGCATCTTTCAGGAGACAGATTCTCACTGTCAAGATTCTTCATGTACTGACATGTTTCATAAATACTCTTTGAGGTGTTGTGTATTTTGGTCAGGAGACCTTGCAGAAGTCTCTGATTGCTCTCCAGTGAAATGCCCATTAGGAAGCGAAGGAAAAGATCATAGCGCCCATTTTGGCTCTCCAAAGACTTATCAACTGCACTTTTCAGCAACACATGGATTTGAGATCTCGTTCTTAGTGCTGACTGAAGAGAAGATAAAACAGATTTATCTTTGTGTTCTTCAATTAAAAGAGATTTCAGTGGCTCAATTTTGTCAGTCACGTAAGAGTGAAATACAAACAGAGCTGCCAGAAACTCCTGGATACTCAGATGCACAAAGGAGTAGACCTTCTCCTTTTGAAATACTAATTCTTCTTTGAAGATCTCAGTACACATTCCAGAGTACACTGAAGCGTCACTGACTGCAATGCCGCACATGTTCAGGTCTTCCTGGTAAAACACAAGGTTGCCATTCTCTAGGTTGTTGAAAGCCAGTTGTGCCAGCTTCAGTAAAAAGGCTTTTTGAGACGCCAGGAGTTTCTTGTTATCCCTGACAGTTTCATTCTGATATTTCTGATCCTTCCTCACAGTCTGAATGAGTAAGAATTGTATAAACATCTCAGTCAAAGTTTTGGGAATGTCTTCAATGTTTTTCTTTCCCAGCATTTCCTGAAGCACAGTGGCAGCAATCCAACAGAAGACTGGAATGTGACACATGATGTGAAGACTCCTGGATGCCTTAATGTGTGAGACGATTATGTTGGCCTGATTCTCATCACTGATCCTCTTTCTGAAATACTCCTCCTTCTGTGGGTCACTGAATCCTCGTACTTCTGTTACCTGGTCAATATAATGGGCAGGAATTTGACCAGTTGCTGCTGGTCGTGAGGTTATCCAGATGTGAGCAGAGGGAAGTAGAGTTCCCTGAATGAGACTTGTTATTAGAGTATTCACAGATGATGCTTGTTTTACATTTGATAAGTTCATGTTCTGTTCAAAATTCAGTGACAACCGACTCTCATCCAAACCATCAAAGATGAACACAACCTGACAGTCTTTATATTCATCATCATTCAGCTCCTTCAGTTCAGGGTGGAAGTCAAGCAGGAGCTTGTGAAGACTATACTTCTCATTCCTGACCAAATTTAACTCACGAAAAGAAAGTGGAAACATGAAGTCTACATCCTGATTAGCTACCCCATCTATCCAATCAAGAATAAACTTCTGCACTGAAACCGTTTTTCCAATTCCAGCAACACCTTTGGTCATCACAGTTCTGATATGTCTATCCTCTCCAGGGAAGGACTTGAAGATGTCATTGCAGTTAATTGGTGTGTCTTCTGTGGTTTGTGCTCTGGATGCTGACTCTACCTGCCAAACCTCATGTTCCTTATTCACCCCTTCACTCTCTCCCTCTGTGATGTAGAGTTCTGTGTAGATCTCTTTGAGGAGTGTCTGAGTTTCTGATTTGATGATGCCTTCAGATATGTTCTCAAACTTCTTCTTTAGACTGGCATTATGATTCTCTTTAACTCTTCTTAGGACTGCATCTGCTTGGAATAAATAAGAATAAGAAGTATAGTAGTTTTTTATAGTTTTTTTTTCAGTTAATATGACAAATGTTTTACTTTGTGACATTCAAATGAAACACTGTTAGTTTTCCACAGATTGAATATCATATTATGTGGATGTACACTCACTCTCCACTTTATTAGGTACACCTGTCCAACTGCTTGTTGAACGCAAATTCCTAGTCAGCCAATCACATGGCAGCAACTCAATGCATTTAGGCATGTAGACATGGTCAAGACGATCTGCTACACTTGAAACCGAGCATCAGAGTGGGGATGAAATCAAATAGATAAGTGGAACAAATGCTATCCACAGCATAGATTTCCTTTGGTAATACTTAAATGCATGTAGCCACATGCACATACATATGCACGCACATACACACACACACACATACATACATGCCCACTCACAAAACAGTGAACTTTTCTGGAATTTTCGCTTTTTTTTGTTTGGTTGTGTGTGTTTGTTTGTTTGTTTGTTTGTATGTATGGGTTCTGTGTTTGTCTTGCTGTGTGGTTGTCGATGATGTTGGTAAAGCTGCCTTTTTTTGTCCTTTTGTTTTGCTTGTTTTTGTTGTGGTCGTTGTTTGGGGTTGTTTTCATCTATGGTTCTCTGTCTAACAATCAATGTGTGTGGTGTTTCTTTGTATGTTTTGTGTGTGATATGTGTCCCAAAAAATAATAAAAAAAAGTAACAAAAAAAAAGAACGGGGATGAAAGGTGATTTGAGTGACTTTGAACGTGGCATGGTTGAGCTGGGCTGGTCTGAGTATTTCAGAAACTGCTGATCTACTGGGATTTTCACACACAACCATCTCTAGGGTTTACAGAGAATGGTCCGAAAAAGAAAAAATATCCAGTGAGCGGCAGTTCTGTGGGCGGA
>JASCQY010019672.1:0-10072 GCA_030264315.1 Sardinella tawilis
AATATTATGCTGAATATCAGGTAGCGACAGTACCAGATGTAGTCCATAGCAATGTTATGGGTCAGGGACTGGTGGGGCGGGTGGGGTAGTGCAGGGGGACAGGGTCAATTGGTAGGGCCAAATTGATTGATATTACTATCAAACCATACAAATACTGTATATGCAGTTAAGTATGAATTTAGAACTAGAGATGATGACATTAAGAATCTACACATGTGAATCCACAGATAAAATACCACTCCGTTCTGCATCAGTAAATTATATGTAAAACAACAGATTTTTATTATCAGTAATATTCTATGTTAGAACAACAATGTTTTCTTATCAGTAACAATATTTGGCTTCTTGGCATGGACCTGCATTATGATCCCACAGCTATTATACATACAAAATGTATTTGATGCTAACAGCAACAGAATGAAAACAGGACCCCCTCTGTGAACTAGGCTCAGCAGGACCTCCTCTCATACCACTTCTGACTGCAGATTTCGTTCAATTAAAATGTGTGGTCTACCAATATCAGTTTTTCCCCCCGTTCCTCCTTCACCTGCTCCAGTTCATAGGCCTTGGCTTTGTCCTCGTCTCGGTCGGCGTTCTTGCGGTACGCCAAGCTAAGGGCCCACACAGATACGATGGCGTAGACATTATCCCGGACCCAGGCATCTTTCTGCTCTCCACTAGCTGGTAGCAGCCCCGTCACAGGGTCCTGATACACACAACATGAAACAGTGAGAAAATGAGGCTGAGATAAGTGCCATACAGACATTGATTGAAATCATAACTTTTTTTTTATGACAGTCCAGTTAGAAAATGTGGAAAAATCCTCATTCTACTCTGAGGATGCTATTTCCATAATCCATGATTTTGCGTGATCTGTTGCTGGTCTTGGCCCGATACCAAAAATTAGTTTGAGGGAAAAGACTGAATTAAAAATGATCAGTACTGTATGATTCAAGAAAGGACACCAAGAGGATGTCTCAAAGCATTGGATCTTGAAATACACTAATGGTGAAAAAAATGGCGATAAATTCCACACCATGATTGGTTTATTCAGTATAGTCTGTATGGACCACAGGAGGGGGGCCATGTTGCTGACACTGACTGCACTCATCAAAGGATTTCTCTGTGGTCAGCCTTGCCTTTGATCCTACAACATTAGTTGCACATTAATCCATATCCACACAGTGATCACATGACCCCCCAACAGAAACATGCTACCTACAGGTAAAACAGGTTAGAAATGACATGCTGTCACACGTGGCTAAATATTGGATATGAGGCTTATGTAAACAACGGACGAAATATATAAATGCTCAATTTTCAATTTTGGCCATTTCCATTTTTTACAATCTAATGCAATCAACTATAGAAAAGAAGGGTGGCAATACTTTTATTCAAAGCAACACAGAGTTGCAACAAACCTGGTGTCCGTTTCCCAAAAGCATAGTTGCTAATCAGTTAGCAACCATGTTGGTTGGCAATGGGAAATTGCATTGCAACCAACATAGTAACTTACATAGTTAGCAACTATGCTTTTGGGAAATGGACCCCTGGACAGACTAATTATCATACGGCTGCTCTATCACTGATATGTTTGGGCCTCACAAAACATTCCAAATGTTTTACTGACTGCACTTTGTTGCACATCAACCATGCAAGTCATAGTATTTCTTTATTCAATAATAATTCATCCTTTAATGTCTCTATCTATGTACATACATGTGTACATCTGCAACAGTGGAAACTGCTCCTGCCTGCTGCCATAACTGCTTGATAAATGACCACATGCATGTCCAGTCATGTGCCATCCATCACGGAAGCCCTGCTGCTGCTGCTGCCACTTGTCATTGTTCTTGTAGATGCCCATGTACCTGTGCATGTCCCATGAACTGGAACGCTTGCTCTTGCTGTTGCAGTCACTGCCCTACACCTACAGTAGGCCTACAGTACTAAGCCTAAGCAGTAGCAAAAACTTCATGCAAACAAAATGCACTTAAGAGGCTGCACACCCTATGGTAGCATCCTCTTCAAAGGAGTATGGATGGTCACATACTAACTCTAGTGCATAAAAACTATAGTTTAAACCTTGTCACGTAAACTATAGACCTATTATGTTGTGTAGCTGCATATACAGTAAGATAGGGGTCTTCAACCCCTTTTTCCTCCAAGAGCTGCTTCGACAACATTGTTATGGTTGAGAGTTACTCTACTATTTTCCATATGTATGATTGATAGTCCTAGAGACAGATCTTCCCATCTAACACACTAAAGTGCAGTGCAAACCACTCATCTAAAATGTTATCTAAATTTGTGGCAAGAAAAATATTTTCTGGCCTGGGAAATAATTTTTTTTCTACCAGACAAGGCAGGGTGTTTGAATTTGATTTAATAGGTTTAATAAAAACGTTAAATAACTTTTGTGACTATGTTTAGGATAGGATTTACTATAAATTTTCTTTGACCCTTTGGAGTTCAGCAAATGGAGAGCTGCTGGGACCTCCCGAGCTACCCGTTAGACCACTGCATTACAGCATAGCCAACATGGACAGGAAGAAGTGTGTGTGTGTGTGTCTGTGAGTGTGGGCCATGGAGAAAGGATCATGGTGATTATGCTTGATGAACTACTGATTACTCTGTTACAGACCTTACCTCAATGAGGTGGAGACATTCTCAAGAATTTGAATTGCTTGACATGACATGGTAGTAACCTAATAGACTGGTTAAGATATGCAAGGCAACATTAAGTGTTACAGGAGACAACATGGTCTGGACAGGACATTGCTCAAAATTAACCCGTGGATGTCTAGAGAGATAGGTTTTTTAGGTCATCATCAGTGTTGTCACTTTGAAATGTACATAGCCTTCCTTGCGAAGCATGCACTGACGCCTAAAAGAGTTACAAGAATGCACTGTACACCATTTTGTTAACATGCAAGTGTATTTGGTGGGATAAGGGAGAATATGATTTGCCTCACCTGGTGACGAAGGATGGTTTGTTGAACCATTCGGGCATAGTTGTCAAGTTTGACTCCGGAGTTACTGCGACTTCTCATTGTGTCCGTGTAAGATACCTCTGTTTTCCACAAGTTGTCAAGTTCCAGAAGTTTTTCAAATAATAAAGGGTACCATGTTAGCTTTTGCTAATCACCTTTTATAACAGTTTTGTCCAACGTTATTGACAACGCTTAGTGACAACGCTTAATTTAAATTACGCACGCAACGTAACATCCAGAGCTATCGCCCAAACGTAGTCTTAACCAAATGCCATTGCGCGCAAATACTTTCAAAACTTAAAAACTGACAGCGCAACTGCTAGTAGTAAGCTACAAGGAAGCAAAACAAAACACGCACAGAAAAGCCCAGTCTCTCCTTAAAGTGATAAACGTAGTCCAATTTAGTCTTATCGGCGTGTTTTTTTCGAGGTTGTCGAAACGGGAGAAGTAGCCAACAGTCACAATGATTTTACATAGCGATAACGTTAAACTATTATTTCAAAAATCTTGAAGTTATTCTACGTGCCTACGAGGACGAGAGGTTCCGCTCTCCCTTAAGGTCACAGGCACACGTGTTCCTGGATCGTCTAACATCTCCAGTGACAGCACGAAAGGCCATATCACCCGTTTGCGTGGTTGAAAAAAGTGTAGGCCTATGCAACTCCCGTGTTCGCTTATGGGTTTGGTGGGTCCTCAAGCATCTGAACTCTCAACTTGATCTAGAAGGCAGATCAATCTGTGAGGCAGATGAATTTTAAAAAACGAGAAAATGAGAGAGCGGTGCCTGCCTCCAACAAGTTTCAGACACAGATAAAGTTTTCTGAACTGTTTATCAGTTTGTGTTTTCTTTCTGCACATTATATTAGACCACGGGGTATTCCAAAAAGGAAAAAGGTGGAGAAGTGATTAACATGGCTCACTAAACCTAGAGGGAGTGGTAAACCTGCTATTAGAGTCGCCTCATGATGGCTCTCTTTAGTAAAGAGGAAAACTCTGGGCTTTTCTTTTCCCAAGTTTACTGCTACCTCCAGCTTAATTTACCCAGGTTTGTCACTTAACCACCTTCATGGAATACCTCCTAGCTACAGTATGATGATCAAAGGCTTGTTTAGTAGCCTTCAGCCACTAGAGGACAGTGCAGTCATACAGTGCATTTGCCCAGTAGGCCTGTTGTGCAAGGGGAATAGTATCTGTACCAGATATTTATTATAACTCTAACTCGTCACAACTACCCTACGTCCAAACCTCATCCTTTGATCCGCTACCTGCCAGCTCGTGTACATCATCGAGCTAAAAGTGTCCTGGGAGGACTCTATCGAAGAAGCTGGCCAACACCGCCGGGAGGACAACTCTCTGGTTGTGGTTGAAGAGGAGTGACCCGACCTGGGCTGCTGAGGCACACACCTTATGGGACACACACCCAGGATTGATCGCCCTGAGGTGGGCCTGCCCCAGTGGAGGGTGTATTGTGTTTAATGACCAAAACACCCTGAGATGCTGGGGTACACAACTGATGATGTGTCCCAGTGGTGAAGCCCTCATGAAGGTATGCGGGCAGGTGTAAGCCTGGATCAGGGAGGAGGACGCCCCTGCCATCCAGAGTCCTAAAACATTGTCGCATCAAGACCTTTGAATGAATCATTATTACATTTTTTTACCTTAGAGTCCCATTGAGACCTTTAGTGTCTTTTGCATGGGAGCCATGACATCCAGACTGATAAAGCATGGTACAGAAATATGACAAACATAAAAACAGAGCACAGGAAGACCGATCCAACAGGGCATACATACACTGTACAACACAGACAGTTTACATACAGAAAAACATACATACAACACTGACAGATAGAAAAATGAACATTAACAAGGAGCGACCGAGGCATGTTTTGGCCTGAATTTTGCCTTTTGTGGGTTTCTGGCACCTTCATCCGGTACAGTTTGAATTTGGTTCCCTATCTCAGGCAAAAGGACTGGTGCGAATCAGAGCCATATACTGTATAGGCAATATTTTTATCTTATGGCCATGTTCAGCTACTGAGCGTAATCAAATCACTCACAGATCAGGATGGGGATCAGGGATCAGATCATAGGGAATACCCATAGGGAAGACGATGTGCAAACTTTTGGACAAACGAAACCTGAAATCCCGTATGAGAAAATGTATAGGTAGTCCCCAGACTAAATCTCACTTGAGATTTAGGCTTAGGCTGGTGTTAGCCAGGCTAAGGCAGTTCGAAATGATAATAATAAATGCATAATAATCAATGTCATTTAAAAATGCTAAGAATGTTATCCACTTGGTCAACAGCTGACTGACACGGTCAAGATGATTTGAACAATGTTACACAGTGCAGTGTCAAGTACTCTGGGCATGCGTCACCACCTCTCTTTGTATTGTGAGATGGTGTAGCATTAGCAAGAGTTTGAAATCATTATTTTATGATAAAACAACAGCAATGTTTTGCTTTAAAGGAGCTGTGTGCGATACTTTTAGGTCACAAGTGAAATAACAAGGCCGCACTATCCATAACTATTTTTTAATTTGCTCAAATATAAATATGCAAAAAAGATTCACTAGTTATCTGATGGATCCAGGCCAGCCAGGGGCACAACTAGGGCAGGGAAAATTAGGGTCTGTCATAGACAGGGGGCCTAAGACAACATTTTGATAGCGGTACTATAATCAACGTTTGGGGGGCCCAGTATTTCTAACAGCGCCACTGAGAGACTGAGTAAAAACCTGCTCCTTAAAACTACTATAAAATTACTTAAAAACAGCAACAGAATGTGAGATAGACGCATTGATGTTATGTCAAAAACACTCTTCTCCAGGTAGGATGCAAAACAAGTAGCTCCAGCCTGGCTTTCCTACAATATCACGCTCTACCACTTGTGGTCGCTGCTTTATGCAATGTCAATGAATGCAATGCTGCATTCAAAGCCACAAGTGTTACATTAGAACTACACTTTGCTCCTTTAAGTTTGTTTCTGGTAGGATGACGTTAAAAGCACAACAATGCACCCGTGTACGTACACTCAAATGACATTGTGTATGTAGCCTATAGACCATTTCAGGTTCTAATTCAATAGCTGGACAAAACAATGCTTGAACATTTTATGTTGGTCCCCAAATACTTCCTGTTACATTCACATGACATCACTGATCTCTAAAGAATTCTAATAGAGATCAGTGCATAACATGTAGAATGTTAAACAGGAAGTTCTGGGGGACTCGCAATGGAACTAGAACCTGAAATGGTCTGTATCCTGTCATTACTGACCGACTTTCAGTCTACAGTACATTGGTTTTGTGCATCAGTGCTTTTAAAGGAACAATCAATTATTGCAGCTGAGCTGTCCAAGCCCTGGGAACTGGGGCAGGCTGGCCAGTTTAAAGTGAGCCATTTCAAGACACAAGATAAACAGAGCATCACCTGTCACAAGCCTGCCAGGATTACCAAATGAGCTGTCCGAACAGCTCATTAATATGACTAAGAGATTGCAAAATGCCTTTTGGGAGTGAACTATAGCTCCTGAAGCAAGGACTTGTTTATTTTATGTCTTAAGACAGACCTTTTTTCAGAGATGTGAACAAGTAAAATCTTTCTTCGCACTTTTTTTGTTTTACTCTTGGCCTTTCAGCAACATGACAGAGTGGCTGATGTATTAGTCTCAGAAGACAGGTCTTGATCAGCCAAACACATGCTTGGCTGACCCTGTCTGCCACATCAGCCAGATGAGTGTGCTGTGGAGAATGTGGACTTTAACCTCAAAGCCTTGTCCTTCAGTGCACAGTGAGACAGACACACGTGCACAGACATGCAGCTTTCTGTATGATTAGACTGAAAATATGTAACATCGACAGACAAGACAGTAGCGGTGGCATTGCTAGCATAGACAACAGGCGAGCTCTTGTTTATGCACCCTTGATCCCAGACCGTGGGTAAAATTATCAAGAAAGCAACTTTGGGGGATTGATAAGATTTGTTCAGAGTTCAGCTTCAATGATGAGAACATTTCATCCCACGATACTGAGTCACCATGTGATGCTGCTGATACAATAAAATAGTTATCCCATGGCAAATGAAAAAATCTAAAAAACAAATAATTCCAGCTCTTGGGAACTATTTTAATATTTTATTGAGGTTTAAATATTGAAAGGCTGAATGCAACACGCATTGCAGGTTCTCAGTACTGAAATGACAATCATACAAAATAAGAAAAAAGTTACAAAACATGCCTATTTTCAAAAAACAATAAAATAAAATAAACATTAGAATGTGTGGGTACATAACTAACCAAATCAAATTCCTAACAAATAACAGAAACTTGCTACTGTTTAAGAAATGCAAAAAAGGAATGCAAATCATTTGATTATGAACACAATTTGGTAGATGGAGAACAATTGTGTAAAGGGGGTGGGGGGATCACACTCATAATGTAAGGATATGATCAAATATGTTTTCCTCAAAAAATTAAGGATTGTCAAAAACTATCAATACAAAAAAACTATGAAAAAGTCCTTAAAACTGCTATAGCTTCACAATAAAAAGATGTGCAAATCTATTTCAATACTTCAATCCAACTTAGCCCTTGTTAAACGTATTTGTTTCTTTGCTCTTGAACTAAAATTTTCAATACCCCTGAGTCACCAAATCTTTGGTTCACTGACACTCGGGTTTGACCTCTGTTCTTTGAACGGTATGTTCTCACATTTTGCTTAAGTCCAAAATGCAAACACACCCACTAAGCCTGATGAAACCCAAGACTGCTATTAATAACGCACCTTTTAGTATTATATCAAACCAACTTACTGTTCTAATTTTTCAGAAAAACTACTTTCACAGTATGTCATCCTTATTTTCCTTATTGTGAATACTGACAAGCGTTCACATATTCATTAATGAAAGAAAAAAAATACAGGTGTTTAGTACAGTACTTATGAACAGGATACATGGTTGATAGCAATTACCTGTTCGCTATAAATATGTTTGAGAGTATAAGTTGATAGCTAAAATTGTGCAAAATCCAGCTCCATTCATGTGCATTGTATGCCAATCACAACAATAGTTGGTATCGACCTACTATCAGATTTCTAGAAATATCACCTGACAAACATCTCATTTCATTAAATGATGGTTAGAACTGCATCCTTTGTTGTTTTAAGGAGAAATGCTTCAATCACTGAGATGATTCCAAAGATTCTGCATTTCTAGGACTGAACAGATTGGTTGTACGAGCAATGATCCCTCCTGGAGACAGAAATATGTGATGTATTAATGTCAGTTACACAATATAAAAGAATAGCCAACATGCTGTACTTTGACAAAAAAAATACTACTATCTGGTAAACTTTAAAATCAGCTGTTAACACAAGATTAATTTAAATCATACAAAATTGTTACTCAAATTTTTACTTTTTAAAAATAACTGTTGAGCACTATACAGTACCTGCAAGAGCCTGTTGAACACTCATAGTTGTTGTGACAATACGCTCCAACTGGTTTAGTCCCCATGATTCTCCACAGAGGTGTCATCCGACTGACACGCTTTAGGACGTTCTGAACAGATCCACCTGGCTGGTCTGGTTGTTGCACCGGAGCAGAAGAAACCTGAAGGGCCCAGAAACAAGCATGAATTCAACATTCAACAGGCAGAACAGTCCTGCCTTTTCCTGATGGATCCTTTAGAGACTTTCTAAAAAATAAATTGATGCCTTTTCTGTACCTAAAGTCGTTTAGTTTAGAGAGTCCCTAAGCATATTTTTATCTCACTGAAATACACAACTCTTCTCATGTCACACATTAAATGTAGATTGCATTGTAATCTAATACTGTATACATGCAACATGCAATACAAGGGCCACTACGAGATCCATGCAAAAAATGTGTTCTTACCTGCTGGAGGGCCAACAGTGTGATCAGGCACCAAACGGTGAATGTCATTCTGCAGATGTGGCTTTGCTCCTGCATGTTGAGTATAGATGATCACAGGGAGTGTGAGTGTGTGTGTGTGTGTGAGAGTGTGCGCGCGTGAAGCTGTGCAGAGACCAGTGGCAGCAGTAACATTTTCAGCCCCCCTATTTATACCGCTTGTCGATTTTTCCCCAGGGACGCGGTGTCAGTCTACTGCACTCACTCACTCGCATTTTCAAGGTCTAGGTTCTCGGAGCTCCCATGTCGTCATTTGTTTGCCTAATATGTGAAATCTGTATGGTGAAGGTACAATGTCTGTGAACTGTCGGACCTGTCAGGATTACATGAGAAAGACAGTGAAGCATCATCATCTTCCTTCACTTGAGGTGATTGAGACATTAATATGCGATGAGTTTGGACATAATTAATGTAGTCTTGATCACATGATTGTTGGATCCTGCATGCTGCAAATAAATTATAAGCTGTATTTATACAAAATTTACATTTTACAGAATAGAACTCTGCAAAAGGTACTTGCATGTCTATCAAATGTCAACTATGTGAGAATATAGTACACCATCTACCTTTTAACAATGTCGATGGTAGACAAGCTACACATAGGCAACTTAAAGGAGAACTCCGGAGTGAATTAAACCGAAGCCCTGTTGTTTGAGGCGTGCAAGTGCTGTCAGTAGGAAAAAGAACGAATACAAGACACAGACCGAATAGTGAACCAGCAACTAACACTAATGGGGCACAGTAACTTACTCTCAGTTTCATTTCACGATGCCCCATACAGTTAGCAATAGCACCAGTCGGTGACCTTGAACAACAGGGCCATTGACTGATTCACACTAGATTTCTCCTTTGAAACAATAACACTTCACCAGTGAATGTGCCTGAACCCTCTATAAAGGGCATGTCCCTTTTTGTCATCTTTATTTATCTTAATTTAGTTTTGTAACTAAAATTTATTCTTGCAACCGATGAAAGGAGTTCTCCGGAGTGAATCAAACCAAAGCCCTGTTGTCTGAGGCTACCGAGTGCTGTCAATAGGTATCACAATGACAGCAGTAGGTACAATGTGGACCGAATTTGAGAACTAGCCGCTACCGCTAACTGATTAGGGCATATGAAAACGAAACCATAGCGAAAAAGATATGC
>JASCQY010019766.1:0-10068 GCA_030264315.1 Sardinella tawilis
CAAAGTAGCTGGGGGTTTTCTCCATGGTGATCTGGCCCTCCAGCGTCTTGGGCATCAGCTCCCTGTGGGAGGAACATTGAGAGTGTAAGATGGTGTGTTCCAGTTTGTGTATGTGCGTGTTGTGTTCTGGTAAGAGACAAGTTACTACACGTGTGTCTTTTTGTGTACAGTCTGTGGGTGAGAGAGAGTTTGTGTGTATATGAGTGGGTAAAATGGACTGTGGAATTCTGTGTGTGTGTTTGTTATCTGTGTGTGTGTGTGTGTGTGTGTGTGTGTGTGTGTGTGTGTGTGTGTGTGTGTGTGTGTGTGCAAGATGGATACATCTATAATTCAGCTGACGTTATGGTCCCCTAAAGCAGCACACAAAACGGCACTCACGACTATAAACTCAGCTGGTACAGTGAGTGCAACTCTAAGCAGCTGGTGTACAAATCACACCGACTACATAGCGTGAACAAGCTAACAGTTTTCACATCTTGCCAGTGAATTCAGTGTGGGTGATGAACCACTAAATATTCCTGAAACAAATATAAGCAAATGTATTTGAAGGGAACAGCATTTAAATGAGGTTGTGTGCTTTATTGGTCTTCTTGTCATGTGGTTTGTATGGAGGGACAGACTAACAAACATAAAAATAAAATTTCATCCAAAGTAATTATTTATTATTAGCATTACTATTATTATTTAATTAAAGGTATTAGTGTAGGTGAAGAGGTGAAGAAACCATTTAAAGAGACATAAAGAAGTATGGTACGCACATTATAATTGATAAGTCAATAGACAGGTTTCCATCCAACTTGTAAATGCGAATTTAGGTTAGGCGAATAAGAAATCCTTGATGTAAACACCTGCAAAGTCGCATCAGTCCCTTAATGCGAATATAAATTCAATTCAGGGAGGTGGTTTGATGCGACTAAGGTAAATGCGAATAAAGTCGGTGGAAACAGTTAAACTTGCGTATATTCGCATTAACCGCATTTCTGTCCTAAAATAATTAGCAAGTAAGTAATTTTTTGGTAAAGAAAAACCAAGATGCCCAAATCATCTGAAAAATAAATATTTTAGTTGAACAAACAAAGGTGATTATTTTAGCACACCGACAATATGTGAACGCTTGTCTTTGTGTGTTGTGTTTTTTTCACGTGCATCTGGCTACTGTACCAGTGGCCCCCATCTGCCTCATTAGTGACCTCTAAGCCTGCCAGAGAAGGGAAGTGTGGGGCTTCTAGTGCTGTCTGTGCCCCTGGAGCCCATCTGCCGGCTCCCATAAGGCCCTTCCCAGAGAGCCTAAGAGCTGATGGGAATGGCCATGTAGGTCTTAGAAACCCTGTGGAATATCAGCCTGTAGGTTAATCTATATGCTCTGGAATTTTCTAAAGCTTTCATCTACCTATCTAGTGCTCTTTACAAGTGTAAGTGACCCCTGACCCCCTCTGCCAAAATGGTCCATATCTGAAACATTTATGAATCTATGTGTATATGGCTTGGATCTTCCGGTGCAGCCACTGTTATCTTTCAATCCAGTCTTCCAAAGCCTCACCACAGTCTTTGTGATGCCATATGACCATAAATGTGACTGGTTAACCTTGCAATGACCTGTCCCTGTGCCAGGGTGGTGCTTGGTAGGCTCATTTATGTTAAATCTGCACTGGAATCTAAACCATGCCATCTACTCCATGCCTGTCAGGTTCCTGTTTTTAAAATACCTTTGCCATAGCACAAAGTCTTTAGGCTAGTGGTGACCACTGGTGACCAGCTGATCCTGTGCCTGTGGTCACCTGTCTCTGGCCCTCTAGAGAGCTGGTGGATGTGTCTCCAAGCCAGTTCAGGGTCATATCAGAGGGTGTCTAAGGACACATTTCATCCACTGCTGGCCATCTTATAGACCAGCCTGAGTCACAGACAGGCAGCCGGAGTTTCCTAATGCAGTAATAACTCCTTGAATGCCAGAGGGCCCTTCAGGACATCCTTCCCCAGTGAGAGCACACAGGCCTAATGGATCAGTGTTAGAGACTGCACCGCTCTGCAAGACAAACAGATACTTTATACACTCTTCGGGCCACAGAGACATGGGACTGGAAGAAATTGAATTAATTTAGTCATGGCTAAGCTTTTCATATGCTGTATCAATGATGTAACCTTTTGAAAAAAAGAGTTTTGGTGTAGAGTAATAAGACTTTACCCGCTCTAGATTTTACATCAGGTTTATATTACTTGATGGCTATAATGGTAGACAGCTTATTGATCACTACCCCCCCCCCCCCTTACAAATTCACCAAGAAGTGGTGTGAGTTCCCCTAATGGGAATTTCTCCTTCAAGAAAGTCTTGAAGACCCAGCTCTTGTGAGAATATCTCCTGTCCTAAACTTGCCAGAAGACATGGAACACTGCAGATTTATAATAGCAAAATGCACTTAGTCGTTTATTTATTTACTTTTCTTTTTATTGTGCTATAGCTTGAATGTTTATCCTCTTTAGTAAGTCGCTTTGGATAAAAGCATCTGCTAAATGCATACATGTAAATGTAAATGCAAATGTAAATGTAATGCAGTCAATGCTCCTCAATTCATCTACAGTCAGTCCCACAGATATCCTCATCCAATGCAAATCCTATCTGTGTGAGAGAGAACAGACTTCTGAGCTCTTATTTTTCCCTCGTCTTCCTTGGATTGTGGGAAGAAAAAAAAAAAACTCCAAATGTCCTCTTTTCGACCACGTCTCTCAGGGCCGCGTTCAGCCATCGCCTTGGAAACCCTGCTGGGCTGAACTGGCGAGTGATTTCTCCAAGTGACACACTGAGCTCCGGAGCGATATAGAGTTGCAGTGGTAGAATGGCATGTTTTACGAGCAGAACTATTTGGAGACTTCTCCACTGACAGTTGTGCTACTGTCATTGTTATGATAGTGTCGGCTTACCACTGGAGAAGATATTAAAACGACGTGGAAGTTTTAGTCACGCAGTCGGACCAAAACGTTTTCAATGTGTCAAGAGTCACTGCGGGGTGTTGCATTAAAAAATGCTCTTAAATACACAATGGGTGGAGGACGGAGACGCAAGAATAACAGTCATTTTCTCTAAAAGTGTCAAGGGTAAACAAAAAAACAGAGCAAAGTGCGATGGGAAAATGGCCGCAAGTTGACTCAAATGTCAACGCCAGGGTTCAAGTTTGACAGGCCACAAGATTCAGCCATAATATTTAGCTTGAGGTTTTCTTTGGCCAGAGTGTGTCGTTCATGCAGCACTCTCTCTCTTTCGCTCTCTCTCACACACACACACACACACACACACACACACACACACAGAAAGAGGAGGCTAATCTCTTTGGCCGTGTCACTGCCTGCCCTTTCCATTTCTCTTCTCTTTCTGCTCTCACATGATCCCTCTCTTTTTACACCCATCTTTGGTGTCCTCTCTTTCCCTTTTGCCTAAGGACTCTTTCCTCCACTTCCCCTCTCCTCTTTTGCTCTCCCCACTCTTCTCCATCCATCCCCCTTTTCCTCTCCTCCACTCTTAATCATTCCTCTTTCTCCTATTCTCTCTCTCGCAGTCTTCTTCCTCCTATACTCATCTATATTGAGTGCTCTTTCTTTCTCTATTCCTCCACTCTTAATCCTTCTCTCTCTCTCTCTATCTCTCGCTACCTGCTCTCTCTTTCTTTACCCCTCTACTCTTACCCCCTCTCTTTCTCTACTTATTTGCTGTCCCACCCAATCCCTCTTTCTCTCACCTTTTCAACTTCCCTCTCAAGGGCCATTCCTTCTCTTCTTCCTCTGTGTTTCTTGTACAAGTCTTCCTACATTCTTCTTTTCTACCTCTGCTCTCTTCTTCTGCTCCTCTCCTCTGTTCTCTCAAGCTTTTCTCTTCTTTTTCCTGCTGTATCCCTCCATCCTCTTAACCTCCATCCCTCTTTCTCAGGCTCTCTCTTCCCTTCTCTTCTCCATCCCTCTTTCTCCCTCTCATCCACTTCCCACTCTCTGTCTATCCCTCTTTCTGTCGGTCGTTCCCCTGAGCACCTCGAGGACAGTGACCTGAACAAAAAAGTGTGTATAAAAGCGGGCCATGAATGATTAAATACTTTTTCCTCTCCTCTTTGCTCTTCTTCTCCTCCTCCTCCTCTCTCTCTCTCTCTCTCTCTCTCTCTCTCTCTCTTTCTCCCATCCTTCCTCCTCTGCCATTTAAGGGCCCCTGCAGAGTTGAGACTTTAAAGTTCACACGAGAACAGAACGCAAGGCTCAATTATTCATCCTCAGGACTCAGGGGGCCTTGGGGGGCCACCCCGGCTCCACAGCCTGGCTCGGGGCCTCCCTGCTAGGGTGGGCCACAGACGGGGCCAGTGGAGCACTAGCCTGGGAATACCCATGCTGCCTTGCGCGCTCGTACCAAACTGGGGTCCATTTCCCAAAACCATCATTGCTAACCAGTTAGCAAATTAGTTGGTTGGCAATGGGGAACAAGTTAGAAACTATGGTTTTGGGAAACACACGGCAGCCTGGAGAACAAGGCTGAAATATTTGCATGGATTTGGGAACCAATCACTGAACGGGGAGAGACGGCAAGGTGATGCGCGAACTATTGGACAAATGGAACCACAAGTCCCCTACGGGAAAATGAATAGGTGGTTCCCAGACTAAATCTCACTTGAGCCATGGGAGCTGGACTTCATGGCGGAGAACTTAGCCAGTTTGTAGACTCTGCACACTGAACATCATTTAATTTCAATTAGGGCTCTGCCTGTAGGAGCATTAAATGGAGCCTGTTCAGTCCCTTTCCTCACTTTACTACTGGACTTATAGTCCCTCTGTCTGTCTCTGTCTAACTACTGACCACTAACCACTAACTAACTACTAACTAACTAGTATACAGACACAGCAGAGGTGGAGCAGGGCAGAGCACTAAGCACTAAGCCCTAAGCACTAAGCAGACACAGCTTACACAGAAACTTGTTTGTTTCATCACAATATAGGCATGGATAAGCAAGGGATTTTATTGGACTCTTCTGACAAACACACCGACATCACATTCAAGCCAGGCAGTGGCGGTGGCGGTAGAGCAAGGTTTTTTTAAAAACAACAGAATGGTATGTCAGAAGCAAAGTGCTCCGCAGAGGCCTTTAGATAAGACATCACCATATGCATAGAGGGAAAGATTTTCTATCTAGCATCCCATGCAGCGGCGTGAGTAAAGTTCTACGGTATGAACCCAAACAAGAGTCATTCTCTCTCTCTCTCTCTCTCTCCCCCCCTCGCTCTCTCTTTTTGAAGTGTTTGAGCGAGTAAATGTGTTGTCTTGCGGGTGCAGCAGAACAGTAGTGTGACAGCGACTGTATTTATCATGGTCACGCTTGAGCTGCTGGATTGCTGATGCTCGGCTGAGCGCCTGAACCGCACTACACTGCTGAACCAAGAACGAGGGGAGTACATGAGAGATAGAGCAAGAGAGAGAGAGAGAGAGAGAGAGAGAGAGAGAGTGAGAGAGAGAGAGAGAGAGAGAGAGAGAGAGAGAGAGAGTCAGACTGGGAGAATTGTAGCCCAAGGCACAACTTTTCTGTCAGGCGAGGCTTTAACAAGTCTGGAGCGTCTGACTTAACGAGACAAACAGCATGGCTCATGCTGTTCGCCACCACTGTGACACACACACACACACACACACACACACACACACACTCACACATAAACATTAGACATTAAACACAGATACTCAGAAACACACACACAGACACATACACACACATACAAAGATATAAATACACAGGCACAGACACACAGGCAAAAAACTGTACAAAAAATGCACACACACTTGCCCAAACACACGTTTCTCACATATGCAGACACATTACAGGCACACACAAATATGTCAGACACACACATATGCACATATTGCAGCCACATACACAGACTCACTTCAAAGATAAGACAACATGTTGCAGAAACACATGCCTGCACGCGCACACACACACACACACACACACACCCACACACACATGCATCTTTATGTCTCTTTGTCATTCAAGTTGTATACATGAGACTGACACTAAACAGATGCTTGAAGATTTACAGCACAAGTGCAACATGTACGCAGACACACACACACACACGCACTATCACGGCATGTTAAGTCGTCTCCCTATACACCGAGGTGTGATGTAAGCATGCATAAATCTCTAAATTGAAAAAAAAAAACCAATACTGATGGAATTTCTATTTAATACTGTAGGCAACAGCCTCTTTCTTCCTAGACTCAGAAAATTCCAGCATCCCTCCATATGATGTGTCAGCCTCTGTTTTACAGTAAGCCTCTGTTTTACGGTAAGACACTGTTTTACAGTAAGCCTCTGTGTCAGGTCCGCACTCAGGTGAATCTGAGGCTACCCACAAGTCACTGCAGGCCGCTGACTTCCAGAGTGGAGGACAAGGACGTGTGTGTGTGTGTGGGGGGGGGGGGTTAAAAGGGCCAGTGGTGGTGCGGGTGGGTGAATCGTCATGGAGATGTCGTGACAAGGGCCTGAAGGAGGGTGACGGGCAGCGAGAGCCGGAGCCGGCGTGCTCTCTGTGTCGGGGCAGCGCGCAGGTGAGGAGCGTGGCAAGGGGCAAAACGACAGGAACATGATTCCCTGCCTCTCCAATTCCACACGCACCGCTGGAGAGCAGCAGCAGCAGCAGCAGAGAGGGAGAGAGAGAGAGAGAGAGAGAGAGAGAGAGAGAGAGAGAGAGAGAGAGAGAGAGAGAGGGGAATGGAGCAGAGTGTGTGCTCCTGGAGTACACGCGCGCACACACACACACACACACATACACATCTAGTAAATAATCACTTGTACAGGCATGCACATGCATGCACACAACAAACACACACACACACATACACACACACTGAAGTGCACATCTAGTAAATGCTTGCTTACACACACACACACACACGTACAGACATGCACATGAATGCAGAGAGAGAGAGATAGAGGGAGGGGGGGAGTGGAGCAGAGTGTGTGCTCCTGGAGTACACACACACACACACATGTGCACACACACATCTAGTAAATAATCACTCGCACAAACATGCACATGCATGCACACAACACACGCACACACACACACACACACACACACACACACACACACACACACAGAGGCTAAAGCACAGTTGAGGGAGTTGTCAGATTATTGATAGTCTAGCGGAGCACTGAGCTCCATCTGAACCAAACAGGCACCCTGTCGACACCTCCTTTGCTACAGCATCCGGTAGCGGTAGCATCCGGCGACTTCTTGCGGTGACCGGCCACCGAGCCTGACCGCCGACAGTGCCTGGGCGAGTCCCTCTCGCCCTGCTCATAAAATAAACACGAAGCGTGTCCAAGCACGGGAAGAGCGCATCCATATTTCATGGCATTCATCTGGCTTGTTTGTCTGTGTAAGGGTCGACAATGCTCCTCGTCTGTTGTTGTTGTTGTTGTTGTTGTTGTTTTAGGGGTTTCCGTCTAGTGCTGCACTGTATGTGTGAGGAGGTCAATGCTGGTTCACAGGTATGGAGGATGCAGAGGGCTTGAGGCTTTCTAGCTACAGTATCTATCTGCCTCAGCTCCCATCAGTGACAGCGAGCACAAGGAATTTATACTTTTACTCTTTTTCTTCCTATACTGTGCTTCTTTCTATTTGTTTTCCCCTTGTAGTTCTTCTGTAATTGTTCTTTCCTCTCATCATCCTCAGTTATCGTCTCATCTACGTAGAAGCACTCTGAAGAACCACTGTGTCTGAATTATGAATACAATATATATATTATACACACAAAGTTATCCTTTATCTTACTTCTCCACAACAATAATATCAATACAAATACTACTACCACAGCTACTACTACTACTATTACTACCAATAATAATAATATTAGCAATAATAATAACATAACCATGTACTGACAGTGTTAAGTTGCACCTATTGGTATGTTTCATAATATGAGGTCTATGCGCAAAATGCAATTATAGCCTCATGGAAGTGAGCAAACAGGGATGGGCATTATGAATGCGGTGTGATATTAAATTAAACATTCATAACATGGATAGATGATACATTTTTTAATTGACAATAATATGTTATTAAATCTCATATCAGAATGTGACGTGTAATCTATGACATGGTTATGTGTAACTGGCAGTGCAACCGAAACTTTCCGTTAATTATTTTTATTTTTTATTTTTGTGATGCCTGCCTCAATAAGATAGCACTCAAGAGTGAATTATGAAAGTTGTATTTGCATGTCTGTGAAAAGCACGGCTGTTCTGCTAAGGACACGGGGGTCGGCTCTAATGTTTTTGCCAAAGTGAATGCTCGCAGAACAATTACGGAACATTGTCGGTCCCGCGGGAGCTCATTTCGTGAAAAGAGATCCACTCAGAAAGGACCTTGAGCTGCTGTGAAACCAGACTACTTCCAGCCATGGGATATTAATGGAGATTTCCAAATGGGTGGCATGGGGTGATTTCTAAGTAAAATAAACTTTAATAGATTCCTCTAAAATATAACTCTGCTGTAGGATGCCCTCATAGACTCTGTGTGTGTGTGTGTGTGTGACAGAAAGAGAGAGAGAGAGAGAGAGAGAGCACAGACAAAAGAGGAGAGTGTAAGAGCACAAAACTAGCAGTATAACAGTATAACTGGCACAGGGTTCATGGATGAAGGACTAGCAAAGGTAAGTGAACGCAAAATGACCAGATAGAAGAAGATGACGATGATGATAATGATGATGATGAAGAGTACAATGGTACTGATGGTGTTGCTAATAGTAACAATGAAGGGGACAATATCAATGACAAAGTTGATGATGATGATGATGATGATGATGAATGTGCTATGATTAATGATGATAATGAAGATGATGAAGATGAGGCCAGTGATGACTTGTCCTCTCCCAAGCTCCCCCTCACCGGGCCACTGTTGAAAGTCTCTCAGCGGGGCGAGTCCGTTTTTCCACTCACAACCGCTGCCTTCCCATAATGCCTCGCTGGCAGCCTAGGTGATGTAAGTACAGCTTCCAAGGCCGAGAGATTTACTGCTACTCCGCACACTCACACACACACACACACATACACAGACACACACACTTTGATGTCTCTTGTGCGCTGTTAAAGTAGGACTCCCCGATGCATTAAACACAAGGACAGACTTCCGTACGCGCACACGCACACACACACACACACACACACACCGGAGGAACATATTTATTTGTTGGCTAAAGTTTCTTGAAAGTTTCAAAAAAGCTTTGAACTCTTTTTTTTCCCCCTTCGCTTAGTGTTGATGTTTCATTCCGAGACGTCAATGTGCTGTTATGTGATAGAGTTCCAGTGCTTTCAGATGATTTTCCACCCTAGTTCAACTTAAATCCCCAGCCTCACACAACACACAGCCAGGCTATACGATAAGCTATCTCTATCTCCTGCAGAGAAATATAGTCATATATTTACAGCTGAATAGACAGCACAGGCAGGCAAGGAATAGCCATTGAGGTGAAAATGTTGGACGCATTGCAAACAAAGGACCCTGAAAAGGTTGAAGCAGAGAATTGTACAAGTTTGCCTCAACTTATTTTATTCTATTCAAATAAACTTGCCTTGCTAAGCTATGCAGACAAAATCTCCCAACTTATTAAACTGGGTTCATTTCAGTTCATCTTTCGGTCCATTGCCTGACTTCCTTCTTTGTCTGTCCACAGAGAAAGAGAGTCATAGGTGTAGCGCACACACACACAGAGAGAGAGAGAGAGAGAGAGAGAGAGAGAGAGAGTAATAATAATAGTAATAATAATAATAATAATAATAATAATAATAATAATAACAATAATAATAATAATAAAAAGCTTTCCTTTTGTGTATTAGAACTTTTATTTTATTTTATCTAGTTTTTATTATTATTATTATTATTACTTATAATATGGTATTATCCATTTTGTATGCTTTGGCAATATTGTTGATATGAACAGTCATGTCAATAAAGCAAATTTGAATTTGAGAGAGAGAGAGAGAGAGAGAGAGAGAGAGAGAGAGAGAGAGAGAGAGCGAGAGAGAGCGAGAGAGAGAGAGAGAG
>JASCQY010019793.1:0-10067 GCA_030264315.1 Sardinella tawilis
CCTCCGATTGTATCGTTGATCGGGGCCAGACTAAATTACGTATCCAGTCTCACATTTAGGCTGGTTTACCAGGCTAACAAAGTACAGTATTATCAGGGTCTCTACTCATAAACTCAAGCATAGAAAAATGTTGTCGGCGCACTCATAGCTTAGTAAAATGAATGTTTGTGAAGATGTCAATAGCCTAGTTCAAGGCCAATAGGCCTAATCTTTTTATGCTTTGTCAGAGAATTATGCTGAACTCTAAAGGATATCGCCAAATTCTCGTCTATGCTTGGCCTATGCCCAAAAGGTCACGCAGAACAACCTCCAGTGCATCATGGGAATTGACAGAAATAGACTTGATCAGAAATGTATTGTAAATGTTCTTAAAAAATACTAACTATAAATTTTACAGCAGTAATATACTCATTTTTAGTGTATTTAAGTTGATCTTGGTAGAAGTACACTTGATGTGAAATGTATTGTAAATGTAATTCCAAAAAAAGTTCAGTGAAGTGTACTACAAAAGTATACTGAGTTTATACTTCAAAAATGACAGCAGTAGTATATGTATTTGCAGTACATTAAAGTTGATCTTTGCTGAAATAGACTCGATCTGAATTGTATTCTAAATGAATTTTGAGAAATAAATAAAGTAAAATGAACTTTTAAGAAATATACCAAAGACACTTGAAATACAACAGCAGTAGTATACTTATGTAGAGTGTATCACATTTGATCTGAATGACATCTTGGCAGAAATATAATTAATCTGAAATGTATTTTAAATTAACTTTGAAAAGATCTGTGAAATATACTTTTGAGACATACTGACATAACAATTTAAGTACATTAGCTTGGGTATATTTACTGTATTTCTAGCACACTTAGGCCTACAGTGAGCATAAATAGATCTCAGAAGAACTATGCTTCTCCAGAAGTAGTAAAGGTGATATGAAGCTACTGTGCAAACTTTACATTTTCCAAGTCAACAGCCACAGATATTCTGTAAGCTCTCTTAATTAAACTCGTATTTATGTGCTGAAGTAGAGGTCGTGCTGGTAAAGTAATCCAAGATTTCGTTTCTCCTCCAATTGTCTCTGCTTTGAAATGGCTCCCTCGGATTGCTCAGCCACCAGCGTGAACACACATGCGTTTCCTGCTCGTCCTGTCATCCAATTATGATCTTCAGCTTAGAGCAAAGTGGACTACTCAGCGCCTAATGACACAATAGGCCTGCTTTGCATACTGTAGGTGTACAATTAGATGAAAGTGAAAGTTTAGATGAAAGTTAGTTAGGTGGTTGTTTAGCTTTTAGATTTTAATAGACTATGGCCTAAATACTGTAGATAGTCAGTAGAAATATTATGGTTGGGAGTGTTTCAAGTGTTTCTAGCTTGCATTCTCCAGGTATCCTCTCAGGGCAATGAATTGATTATATGCCTACAGTATGTATATGACTATATTTGGTTTGTTCAGACTACAGCATAAACTTATAAAGTGACATATATTTGTGTATTTAAAAAGAAACTGATAAAAACTCTACTCTCTGCAGTAAGTGCATGTCAAATCAACACAACTGTTGTGTTAGGGCTGGGATATACGTACTTTTGAGACCAAAATCAAAGTGATGAATTAAGTAAAGAAATATGCTTCCAAAATTAATTAATAACTTATTTCCTCACAATTTAATAATTTGAACACTGGACACAACTGGCCAAACAGAGAGAGGGAGAAAGAGGGACAAACAAATATAGAATCAGAGAGCGAGAGAAAGAGGCTTTGTAGGTGTATATGAGTGTGCATGTGTGTTGGGGAAGGCAAGTGAGCTATATTTAAGTAAGAGTGAACTCTGTTAGGAGTAGGATTAATCAAGATGCCAGACCATAGGTTTTACTCAATATGTCAAAAAGTAATAATTACATAACAATTAGAAGACAGACTGGACCTTTAGAATGAACAGCTACACATTGAACTTTGAAATAATGTGCAAAATGAGGGCCTTTAAAGAGAAAAAAAACGAAACAATAATAAAGTGCAATTTTACACTGTAAAAACAGTATTTCATTAAAAAAATAAATAACTTATGAACAAATAACTGAAATTAAACTTCAATATTGGACACAAAAACTGGCAGAGAGAGAGAGAGAGAGAGAGACAGAGAAAGTAAGAATTTGGGACTCCACTTCAATGAGTGGTATTTCATTGCTAAATCTTAACACTATAGTACCTCAGCCTGCAGTGTAGCAGTGGTATAGCAGAACGTCTGAATGCTGTTGGTGGGATTAATGTTATATTACTGGTGGTGGATTGCGTGGGGGGAGCAGGCAAGGTTGATGGAGCGGTGGAGGTCGAGGGTGTAGATGTAGCCGGCAATGCAAAACAGAGACAGCAGTAGCTGCACGTTACGTCCCCGCATCCTTGCTTGATGGCTGTTCGATTCCATGTGTGATTTCACCCCCATCCACGTAATTTATAGTCTTCTTACAGACGTTGCAATAAGCCTCTCGGCTGTTGCCAACTACTGGCCTAAGCCAGCCTAATTTCATTTACTACCTTTCACTAGGCTACCTTTTACAACCCCGCGGCAACCCTGCGATAGTGGAGGTCTCCACTTGGGCCATACCACAGTAGATTTCAAGTATGACAGTTATCACGTGTTCATGTACTGTAAACAAACAACAGCATAAAAAAATCATCGCGATTGGAGGTGGAATATGCAACATTTTTTTTAGAGATTTATTTCCCTTGCTCAACCAATGCGCCGCCACATAGACAAGGAGAAACATGTTCTGAGTCAAGCCTTTATTCAACTTCACTTGGCACGACTATTACGGTGGCTGAGAGGCTTGCGCCCTCTACTTTTTTTGGCAGTATTGCACCTTGGGGACGTGTCGTGTTCGCTTGCGAGGACGTGCATGACTGACGCACCAAATGACTGCAAAATACACATGCCAGCCATGATGCGAACACGAATGCGACAAGTAACAGGCAACAAGTATATCCCAGCCCTTATGAGTGTTACAGTAGGCTATTTCTCTGTTTTTGTTACCAATATTTGTAGCTTTAACAAATACATTTGATTGAAATCACATATTGCTGTAAATATAACAAAAATGTTCTGTTGAGTGGTTTACAAAAGTTAACAGTGATTTAAACAAAAAAAATGCATGTTTGGGGTTCTATAATGCTTTCCTGTATGCATTTAACATATCATTTTTTACAATGAAGGCTGCATTCACAGGTCCTCCAGCATGAGATTGGCAAGAAGATAAAGTGTGCGCTCTCTCTGGGAGCCCATGCTCATGATGAAACACTCAACAGGGACATAAGTGGCATGGCCAGAGCATGAGAACAGAGGGTAGAGCTTTTTGCTCCGTCTCAATGGAAGATGTTTTCTCTCCTTCTATCAGAGGTCTTTTGGTTTGCTCTATTTGCAAGGTCCTTCAGCAGGAGAGAAAAGGAGAGCAGAGCAACATTTGTGCCACATTTCTTGTAGACTGTGCATTACATGTGATTCAGTGGTTTGTGCTAGCAACAAAAATGTGGAGGAAGTGCATGACCAAACCAGAGAGAAGTATTTCTTTGTGTTTGTGTGTGTTGCACAAGAGAGTTGTCCTGTCTCACCTTAATGAAACATGTTAAAGGGGCCCTATTATGCTTTTTCAGGTTTTTCTATCCTCATAGGACGTTACATAGCTCTTGGTGTATGTAAAAGCTTGGCAGAACCCAAAATTACCAACCATCTCAAAACGCCTCGTTGGGATTTGAACGTTCCATGACTTTTAGTTCCGGTACAAGTACAGTATATGTAACAATGTACTTTACTGTACATGGGTTCAAATGGGATGAGGTCGCCAGTACTGTCACAGTCAACATGGTTCGATTTCATAGAAGGTAAAAGCAAAGTTGTCTTCTCACATGCAGTGGGCGCATAGGCCTAGGTTAACCTAAAGATCCACTTCACTTCTTTCTCCTCTTCCTCCTCCTTCTTCCATCTTCTCTAAATAAACCTTCCCTAAGTCCCAGCAATGATGCCAGAACATGACAGACAGTGGATTATGTGAAATATACCCACAATAAAAATACTTTACGTTTGTTGTTGTGGTAAAGTTAGTGTTAGCTTGTGTAACTTCAGTGAACTGCTGAAAGTGACTGTGCAGTGGTTGTTGTTATTATCAGTAAATGAGGGGGTTGCTGATGAAAATAAGTATGGTGCTCTAGTTAGGTACACTAAATAATTGTTAGATTGAACTACATTTGTCTCAGGGAAGGAAAATCCGCTGTCATTTACCCACAGGTAACGTTGTTTGCATTGTCATTAGCTAGCGTGACGCTGGCTAACTTTCACGGGAGAGAATGTTTAGACGACCTCAGATTAAATATCATATTTCACTAAGCATTTATCAATATTGGACCAAACATTGAATCAAGTGAGGTTGAAAAAAGTATGCTGCAATGCTGTTGTCTTTATCATGGCAAGTTACAGTCAAGGCAAGGCTACGATAAATCAGCGAGCTAGCCTACTTTGTCACATGAAACCTAAGCCAACTTTTTCTCACTTTTTAAGCTTTTACGACAATATTGACATTTTGGCATGGCAGAGATTTGAATGATCATAACTCAGATTACAAATTGTCATTGCAGTATTATCAAATTACATGATTTTCTCGTCTGCTCTATGGCATTTGGATGGTGCTTCTGCAGCTTACTGTAGAATGTTCTGATAGGGCTGCACCGACGCCACAGTAGCCAAACTCGAGTGTCTGCTTTTACAAGCTATTCTGGAACACTGACAGTTTCAAATTCTCTGCTACCAGGCATTTCAGATGAGGGTGTAATATAAATATACCTTATGAAAAAACATAATATTTTTCAGAATTCTTCACTATCAGAAATAAACTCTACTACCAACAGTAAAAATGGGCATAATAGGGCTCCTTTAATTTCTACTGCTTGGTGTTCAAAGCCCCCGTGTTTGGCAGTCAAATCACAATTATGTCAGTCTATTATATTTGGTCAATATTGAAATCAATTCATTATTGAAACGATTATTTTTTTCAGAAAATCTCTTGGCTTATAGCTACAACAAAATACCAAATAAATTATTTCAACTGGATATCAGTTTGGAGATCATTCCACCCCAAAAATTAAAACCACAATCAAAATTCTATTAATTTCACAGCCTTATGACAAGTCTCAAGCTTATTGTCATGTTCATGTGTAGTTGAGTCAAAACTGAGGCAGCCACTGCCACTGGCAATAAGATACAGTTGAATGTCCAGAGATCATTCCTTTAGGCCCTTCAGTTGCGAAAATGAGAGGTTGCAGAGCTTGTTCACATCCTGTGTGGCCCTTTTCCATGTTGGCACTAATCTCAGTCATGATAGGAATAGGCAGGAAATATGTCTGGCTTAGTGAGGAAGAGAGCCCTCAAGAGCTAAGCAACAATTCTGACAGGGAAAAGGCCAGGCGAAATCCAATTCACACTTCCTTTTTGAGAGAGAGGGAGAGGAAGAAATCAGAGGAAACGAATCTTCACAGATGTGTTGATTTAGAGCTGGGCCACGGATCCATCTGAGTACCCATTAGAATAATCTACTGATGATCTTGGCCTTTGGTCGGAACCTTTCATGTAGCTGCAACTCTCTCTCTCTCTCTCTCTCTCTGTCTTGTAATGAGAATTCTAATTATGGGATGGCATAATCAGAGGATCTGTTGGCCTTGGAGACATTGTTTTATCATGCCGCGTAAAGTCTTTGGGGAGGGGTGGCAAGAGCAAAAACAAAGGGGAGAAGGGTGGCAGACGCCCGTCACACTTTCAATAAAATACATTTGAGGAATTAAATTGACTCCATCTGCCACCCACAATATCACAGAGTGGGATCTGTGCATGATCACTTGTTTGAGAAATAACCTAAAATCTTATGGTGGAAACTCGGTGTGATCATCAGATGCAAAAAATATTAATGAAGCTGAGGATGTGTGATGTGTTTATGTTGAGCCATTCTGTTACCTAGGGATCAAGACAGAGAACAAAAATCGTTTCACTGCATATATACACTGCAATTTATAAAAATTGATCTTTATCAAAAGATAAAAACATGGGAAAAAATCCAACCTTTAAGAGAATTAAGTTTATTCTGATAAAGAAGAATTTATTTTAGGAAATTATTATGCCTTCTTTTTCCATGTTTTCCTTCTTTAGCCAACAGTATACTGTAGTGCTACAGTAGCCCTCTCCTTTGACATGCATGGAGCTGGTGAACACAAAATGGGGATTTGAGAGCTCTCTTCTTCACAGAATCTGTTCCGACCAGCGGCGACCTCGAGATCTCAGCCTGTCTCATCACCCTGCTCACTATGCATGGGTGCAAGATACTGTAAACATGGGTTGTCATCTCTGCAAGTTTGTCAGTTTCAGTTGGCAGCAATTTCTTAGTTATTATCTTATCTGCAAATGGTGCATTTCCAAGCAAGTACCATTTTATAGCCATTTTATACAGAGGTGAGCAATCTGTTGTGAATGTGTTTAAATTGTGTATTCTCTTGGCTTCCCCTGCAGAAAAAATGTCTGGAGAATCTAGGGATTGCTAGGGACATCTGTTTCATTTCATTTTTATATCTTTGTTATTCATGAAGTCATGGAAAACTTAAAAGTCCACAGACTCTTTGGTTGTGGAAGTTGAATTTAAACTATTCTGTTACATATTTTTGTCATATTTTCGAGGGTTACCTTGTGGCGCCTAAGTTTTCTAAAAAACATTTATGTTGCATTTTCTCCAGATGCCAGTAATTCTTCAGAGCACGGTGTATGTTCATTCCTCATGCCTACATCCCTGATTCTGTGTTTAAGCACTTTACCCACTGTTTGATAATGTATTATTTCCAATGACTTCCTCTGTGGACTGTAATCTGTATAAGTCTCTCAGTCAGTCAGTTGTCTCTCACCAGATCTAGTCACCACAGTAAAAAAAAAAAAAGTCTCTGAAACATCTCATGAGTTTACTTTTCTCTCTCTCTTGTTGAGTAGAGTTATTAGAACTATTCATCACCAACAAAATATTTGTGCTCAAGATCCACAACACCCATCATGAAATATGCCACAAAGGTATAAAATAAATTCCAAATTGAACATACATACAGTACATTCAGTCACACTTACAGTAGCCATGCCAGTGACAATCTCCATGTGACAGCCTAGGATTCAATTCCTAGTGAGGAGTCTCTCTGAAGCAAGCATCTCTCTGCGATGTGGTCCTAATGAAAGTGGTTATGGATGGAAGAATGGGCACTTGAAAGCACTGAGATGATGATCACACCACGCGTCTTCTGTGTGATTAGCATAAACACTGTTCCCTTCTGCAGAGGTGCTCTGGCTCGGCTGCATCATGTGGGTGATGGCAGTGCTCTTAAACAAAACCTCAGTAGGTGCATTTAGCCTACAGTTCGGTCTACTGATTGTGTTGTTTGTGGATACTTAGTGCCAAATGAAGTTCTGGTCATAGGCTACTTCATTCTGCCCACAATGTAGTACTGTATTGTACTTAATTAATATTATGGGAAAACACTTGTGGTTACTTGTTAGCCTACTGTCTTCATGAAATGACGTGAATTTCATGCCACGGAACCATCTGGAAAAACAGAGTAAAAAGCAGCTTTTCCCTCAGTGCTCTGGGTTACAGTAACCATAACAACAGTAAAATGGCAAATAACATTTGTGTATTCCATTTGTTGAAATATTACTCTGCAGCAATGTTGTATTTACTGTAAAAAAAAAAAAAAAACTCTCTGTATTGTAATTTTTGTATATTTGTTTGTGGCCCTGATCTCGCCTTACGCAGCATGGTTGTCGTGAACTGGGTGCTTATGTAAGCCTTTCCTCTGCTGAAGTGTTTTGTTGTCGGTTAAGCGGCAATGACACACAGCCTAGTCCACACATAGACACGTACTGTAGGCTACACACCAGACTGTTTGTCACCCCGGCCTCTCATTGCACCGCGCTTCTCTCGGAGGAAAGGCTCTTCAGAGACTAAAAGGCTTGTGGCTGGGAGAGTACACATCTCTGGACAGGTCAAAGTAGCAGTAGGGGTGTGTGTGTGTGTGTGTGTGTGTCTGTGTGATTTGATTGTATGGGAGAGTAACGGAGAGAGAGGTGAGACAGAGGTTTAAAAACATGAAAATACCAATGTCTTACTGTGTCTGTGTTTTGCCAGCCATACTGTAACATGGGCATTGACAGATCAATAGGCTTTCAAATTATATTCTGTTACTTTTGTAGCACGCACGTCACTAAATCATGCACACAAGTATGCTCTCACTTTAGTGAATTGAGCTCTGCACGACTTAATAAAGTGAGAGCACAATTTAATAAAATTGAAAAGTGTGAACACATTTTTTTTTAAATGTGTGCACATTTTATGCAAATTCCACCTGATTTGCTCATGCTTTATCATTTGCACATTTTACGGGAAAGAGAGAGAGAGAGAGTGAACGGCAGCATCATGCTGTACAGTAGCTGCAATCTTCGATTAGATATGTGCTAGCCTGTCGCCATGACGTGATAGCAGTGCCACAACATAATGTCCAGTAGGAGGGGGTGTTAATGAACGGAAGGGTGTCAGATCACTTTCACATTTCACTCCTCCATTTCCATTTGACCACCACATGAGTGCACCACTGAATAGAAGTTGATCCAAAAAAAATGGCTCGGTAAGCTAATTTCATGGTGCATTTTCAAAAAGACACGTTTTGATGGTGGCTGTTTAATTGTACCAGTTGATGAACTGTCAGAACTTGAAGTGCGTTAAAGCTGCCTGGTGCCAAGCAGTGAATTAAAGATTAAGCTCAAATCAATGCCCTCTTTGAATGAGGTACTCTCAAAGTAATTCTGCAACGGAAAGCCTTCAAAGTATACAAGTTCTAAAAAGAACAAGTTGGAAAATCAAGGTTTCTGAAAGTACCTTGGATTCTATTTGAGATGAAAAGCTGTGGGCAGTGTCACTCCTGTAGAGATATAGACCCTCTTTGCTCATTGTTTTTCCTTTCTTTAGTTCCATAATTAGTGGGGATCATGGCAGGAGCTCAAAGAGATCTTTTTAAATGTTCTTTATTGAGTGTCAAGAAAGAAATGAAATTCATGAAATGAATGACTGTGGGGGTTAACAGTGAAAAGAAAAGAGGAGAAACAAAGCAACGGTTGACAGTAGACACGATCTGGACAGTCACATTAGACGGCTCATTCATTCTCTGTGTATCCTGCCTTCCAGACATCAATATTTGAGTCAAATGATTATGTTTAGCGCCATTATATCTTGCAGTCTTTAGCAACCCACCAGCCCCATGGCACAGTCTGGGCTGACAGGTGGCTCATGTAATTCTCCTGACAAGGTAAACAGCCCCCTCAGTCCATGGCTGCTTTCCTTGTGCTCTAGAATAGAATTACTCGATTGATAAATAGAATCATTGCCTTGATTGTCGTCAATATACTAATAGTTTTCATCTGTGCACTGGTCTGTCATGCAGTAGTACATGTGTATACTATACAGTACTCCCCATGCCCTCTCTGTGCGGGAGCTGAGAGCTGATCTGTGGGCTGACGAGGGGTTGATTATGAGACGGCGGAGGCAGCATTGGGAGCGTTGGGACACATCTTAGAGCAGACAGCACAACAGCGTGCTTCAGCTGCCTTTGAAGCCATATTGAAGCCTTTTCCTTAATCACCGCAAGATTAGTTCTGGCACGGCCCTGCATCTGCAGTGTGTCTTTAACCGAATTACTGTACGTTTACCATTTAGGAGATTTATGCAGAGGGACGATGGGAACTGATGTTACGCATAGGAGCATCTGGGTTGTCAAACAGTACATGGAGTCAACACGAGCACTTTATATTTAACATTCCATGCTGTGTCTGTGTGTGTGTGTGTATGTGTGTGTGTGTGTGTGTGTGTGTGTATGTGTATGTGTGTGTGTGTGTGTGTATGTGTGTGTGTGTGTGTGTTTATGTGTCTGTGTGTGTGTGTGTGTATGTGTGTGTGTGTGTGTGTGTGTGTGTGTGTGTGTGTGTGTGTGTGTGTGTGTGTGTG
>JASCQY010019840.1:0-10065 GCA_030264315.1 Sardinella tawilis
ATGTGTGTGTGTACGTATGTGTTTGTGTTCTTATGTGTGAATTCACGTGTGTATGTGTGAGTGTGTGTGATGGTGCACCTAGCATGACCTACTTTGCAGAGGTGCTGAGGGATGCAGCTAGGGAGGAGGCTGTCTTATCTGCTCTGCACACTGATGCACTGCTCAAGCTATGCTGAGCTCAGATGGGACCAGTCCCACACACACACTGACTGGCACATCACATACACACAAACACACACTGACACATCACACACACATATACACACACACACACACACACACACACACAAACACTCTGAAACATCACACACACACAGACTGGGACATCACATACACACAAACACACACTGACACATCACACACACACACACACACACATACACTCTGAAACATCACATACACAGACTGGCACATCACATACACATCGCACACACACCCACACAGTCATAAGCACACAGAAATCTGTCGGACTCCCACAATCACTGATGCACAACAAACACACCACCACCATACCAAACACTCTTTTTTTTTTCTTCTTCTTCCTCTCTTCCCCTCCCTACCTCCTTCTCACACACACACACACACAGATGTGTGTGTGTGTGTGTGTGAGTGTGTATATATTAGTCATTACACATACTCACACATACACAAGTGCAGTCATCTAGTAATACAGTAGAGCCTTCTAAAGTGTGTGTGTGTGTAAACCCCTGAGGAGATGACTTTGTGGAACTGGATTAATAGTTTTTCTTTTTTGCTATGCACAAATGCCAAAGTGTTTCGAAACATCACTTCTGATTGTGTGTTGGTACTGTGTGTAAGCTGCACTGTGAGTGTGACACCATGCCTGTGGTTCTTTTATGCAAGGGGGATATAGTTGTGGAAAGGGAAGTGTGTGTGTGTGTGTGTGTGTGTGTGTGTGTGTGTGTGCGTGAGTGCCTGCGTTTGTGTGTGCGCGTGTGTGTGTGTGTGCGTGAGTGCGTGCGTTTGTGTGTGCGTGTGTGTGTGTGTGTGTGTGCGCGCACTTGAGGCAGCAGGTCAGGTCGACTCTGGAGATGTAATTAGCTGTGAGTCATATTGTTCACATGGGTCTCCTCTGGAGCCCGTGCCCCAGGTCACACACGCCCCCCTGCCTGCTGTAAATGAGCACCAGCCTCAGGTACAACACAGCTCAGACACACACACACACACACACACACACGCCTGCGTCAGACCAGACAAGTTTTCCCCAAGTGAGTGGCACTGCGCGGTTGTGTGTGTGTGTGTGTGTGTGTGTGTGAAAAAATGATACAGATAGAAGCACAGACAGGGGCAGATGGTTAGTTTGTTTCTTGGTGTCCCTTCACATTTCATTGTTTACCCCCAGGAGAACCCTCTTTTCCTCTCTCATGCCCCAGCCCTTGAACGTCTGCTCGCTTCGCTTCAAGAGCTGGGACATGACTGCTTTATGTCGATCTGTCAGTGCCACTAATTTTGGTTGACAATCTGTTTTTGTGTGTGTGCGTGCCTGTGTGTGTGTGTGTGTGCGTGCACGCGTGGAAGAGCAAGAGAGCGAGAGAGGGACTGTGTATACTCCTGTGGATTGACTGCCATTAACATTGGTTGATGGGGCATATTGTTGCATGACCCTACCTTTTCAGCAATGCTAATATGTTATTTGTGTGTTTGTGTGTTTGTGTGTTTGTGCGTGTGTGCGCGTGCGTGCGTGTGTGTGCGTGCGCTCTTGTCTGTGTGTGTGTGTGCATGCGCTCTTCTCTGTGTAGGATGATGCACGCCAGCTCTTTGCCCTGTCGGCAGCTGCTGAGGAGCAGGGCCTGCTGCCAGACGACCTGTCCAACGTGATCCAGCGTCTGTGGGGCGACGGCGGCGTGCAGAGCTGCTTCACCCGTGCCCGCGAGTACCAGCTCAACGACTCTGCTGCCTAGTGAGTAACCCAACACACACACACACACACACACACGCACGCACACATGCACCAAAGTGTCCTCATCACATCCATAAGACAGAGAGAGGAGATGCACTGTTTGAGAGATCATAATTCACATTGGGTGTCTGGTGGAAATTCACAACAGGTGTCTGGTGATGAACGGGGCACCTCCAGTATCCTCAGGATCTGATCCTGTCCAAACTTGTTGGTTTGTTGCGCCTCGAAGTTGAGTTGGTCATCCATTTTGGCCATCCCTGGATACAGGGATTAGCATATGCAATGTCACCATTACCATAAGGCCTTCTCTGCCAGTGGGGGTGTCTGGCCTCCTTTGGCATTAGTCACCCTCCTGGCCTTCGGGACAAGACAGCTCCACGACTAGCGACTGTGGCCGCAGGCACTACGGGGCCCTTTCAAGTTATTTCTAGTGGGCGCGCTCACCTTGACTATGCCCAGAATGTCTCCCATCACACACAAAGTGGGCTTCTTAATCTTGTTAATAATTGTACTGTTGGAGTAATGGGTGCACTTGTGTGTGTAATATCGTATATATTGAAAAATGCATCTCTCATGTTGTCACATGCGTGTCACGTGTAGAGAATATTGTGGTTCTGTTTGGCAGAGGGAATAGAGATGTACTGTAGATGAGATATGAATCAGAAAATTGTTTTAGCATTCCACATATACTGCAGTATAGGGTTTGGAATGATCCGATTTGGAATGTCCCTTTTGTTGCTCTCTGATTGGTTAGAATATCTGCTCCAACGTCAGCACTCCAATCATATTAGCGTTACTTCCATCTTGTTACTGTCCATAATTGTTTACAGTTTTTGATTCCGGCGTGCAATCTTGCACAACCGATGTTCTCTCTGTCCGATGTACTTCGGTGTTGTCTTGATCTGTGTGTCCAGTGTTTTAGTCTAGTTGAGTTGTTTACAGCCGAGTCCCTCTCTCCCCGCTGCCTTTTTTTTTGAAAGCTCCTGTGTTATTTTCTCACCGCTAAACAGAACACGGAGGGCCAAAAGTAAATCAATGCTTCTGTTTCCAGCCTGATTGTTTACCTTAAGCCTGTAGATCAGCTGTCACCTGCCCAGCCCTCTCTCCTTTGCCTCGGAACAAATGATTGGTGCAGATGATGGACTGTAGGTGCAGATGCGAAAAAACACAAGACAAAAACAAAATGGGATTGTGCAGTCCTGTGACCAGTGATGGCCTGTGCTCTATTGGGCAGTGTTTTTTTTTTTTTTTTTTTTTTTTTTTTGGATGGAAAAAAAAATGGTCATGAGCCTAATGATTCATTCATCAATGTTCCAGTAGCTACCTTATCTGAGACCTCATGAACAAACAGATGGCTCTGCTCTCTTGGCCTAATTGGACAGTGATCTGTATTATTCATTTATCCACTCAATTGTCCATCTGTCTTCTTTTGTTATACTGTAGATCTTAAAGCCATATTTTTTTGATTCATTTTAACCACAGCTCCATTGCACAAGCTTGCCAAGTACTGTCAGTAGGAAGGACAACGGGAGAATTTCGAACAACATTAGACCCAAATGGCAAACTGCCAGCTGCTGAATGGTACCCTGGGTAAAAAGAGCGTTAAAGTGAACATATGATGCCATTCAGTTAGTGTAAGCTATGCTTTTGCCATTCGGTCTATGATGTGCAAAATTCTCTCATTCTCCTTCCGGTCAACAGCACTCAACAAGCTTGTACCGTAGGGCTATGATTGGAATTACTCTGAACTATCGCTTTAATGACTGACAGAATCTGTCTGCACAGTAGACTCATCAGCCGTGTAACAAGAGAGGCCCTGCAGTGAAATCCCAAAGCCAGTCTGTTTTCTCAGGCCTGACTTAGTTACTCCTGTGGCATCAAGCATGTTTGTTTGCATGGTGTGTCTTTGTGTGTGTGTGTGTGTCTGTGTCTGTGTCTGTGTGTGCGCACATTTTCTCTATACCCACTTTGGGTTTATCTCAAAAGTAACCCTCCTCTTCTCTTGTTGATGCATTAAAAAGATTAGGAGGCTCTGACACTGGCTGGATGCTGTGCCATATCGCTCCATTGAGAGCCCAGTAGCTGTCGTTTTTCAGAGCCTGTGCTGCAAGGCGCCTTGTGGAAGATCGTTCCCGTGCCTAATTTGCCGGGAAATCAATCGGCGATGAGAGGGATTTGCCGTCAGTGCGCGAGCAGATTGAATCGATCTGCTCTCATCAAGAGGAGACGACACGGACAATGGCGGAGGAGAGGATGAGAAAGAAAGTAAGAGGGAGAGAGAGAAAGGGAAAGGGAGAAGAAGAGAGAGAGAAAGGGATGATGGAGCACTTTATGCTGCTGCAAAAGAGCCCTCTATCAGCATAATTACAGCACAGCACTACACAGGAGCATTCTCATACAGCCATTCTCCATGCCTCTCTCAGTAAGGCTCTCATTGGTGGCCTCTTGTGTGTGTGTGTTTGCTTGTTTGTTTGTTTGTGTGTGTGTGTGTGTGTGTGTGTGTTTGCACACTTGTTTGTTTGGCTTTGAGCTTGTAGTTGTTGCCGTGGCCATGCAGCCATGTCACGCAGTCAGATGGCTGCTCCTGCATAGTGTGAGGCATGCCTGAAAGAAAGCGAATTTCAGAGAAACTGCACTAGAATATTAACATGAAGGGGAAAGGAAGAGAGAGAGAGGGGGAATGCAAATGAATAAAAATGGAGAAGGAAAGAGAGAAAATGTACAGTACACGTACATCTTTCTTTCTGTCTTAATCCCTTTCTTCCCCCCCTTCCTCCTCCTTTGTCTCTTGTAAGAAGACTGAGGCGCTACCAGCTCTTAGCTGTGCCATCCATTCCAAACTAGTTCAGTGCCTTAGCAGCAGGTCTTCCCAGCAGGCTTCACCTGTGTGAGTGTGTCAGACCTCCCTGTCACGTAGTGAGTGAGGCCTTGGCAGCAGCCCAGCAGGGTGTTTGTAAACAACAACAACCGCAGCAGCAGCAGCAGCAGCAGGCGTTAGCCTCTGAGGTGTGCTGTCAGGTGCGAGAGCCGTGCTGGTGGGAGGCCGTTGGAAACAGTCATCCGCTCGGCCCCCAGCGCTTCCCACCCTCCGCTATAAACAGAAACCCAGACCACACAGACCAGCTGCTGCACTGCACCCCGCCCTGCCTCATACTGGGCCTCACTGTACCCCACCCAGCCCCACCCGCCACACACACACACACAAACACACACCAGTCCTCATAAAAACAACCTCAAGCACAGGCCTGATGCCCCACTGCCTACCCCTCTGTTCTTCTCTGGCCTATTCTACTGCCCTTCTCCCTCAATCCACTTCCCCTCTGTGCCTCTTCACTATCCTGTTGGTCTCTGCTCCATTGTAAAGCTCCTCCACCTCTGCTATCCCGCTGCCTTTCTGCGCTCTGCTATTCTTCTGCTGCTCTTCCCCATTTTACTGCTTCTTCGCCCAATTATAATGCCTCTCCGCCCCATTCTACTGCCCCTCTGCCCCATTCTACTGCCCCTCTGCATTGTTCTACTGCCACCTGTCCCATTCTACGTTCTCTCCCCCATTCTAAAGCCCCTCTGCCTCTCCTCACCACCCCTGTGCCCCATTCTACTGCCTCTCTGCCCCTAAAGTCCCGTCTCACTACTTGAATATCTCAAGGCAAGACTCAGCTTTCTAGTATTTTTATGAGTGGATGGGTCTGTTGGCTCGGTCTTCCACACATCCTGTTTTCTATCGGCTTTAATCTTTTGGGGTATTATTTCTGGCCCTATGATATTTAATGGTGATGTTTGGCACATGCAGTATTGTTTGTTATCATAAAAGAAGCGCTGCCAGCAGGTTTGACCAAGTTTGTCTCAACAAACAAGACAAGTCCAGTGTGAAGAGAAGTGATGTAATGTTTTGTAAGAGAGCAGACTGATGAGATGGCTGTGTAGTGCAGGGCGGCAGAAGAGCTGATGAGAGCGATGGGCTAAAGCCAAAGACCACAGGCCCTGTGCCGAGAGGGTTTGACAAAAGGATCACTTTTCACCCTTATCAGCAGCGCCATCAATTTCATTGATGCGATGGGATCTCTTTTTAGAGCTATTCTTCAAAGTGCTGGCTCCATTTCCCTGTGCAATAACAATCGACTGTCTTTTACACACACATAAACACACACGCACACACACACACACACACACACACACATACACATACACACACACACACACAGAGAGAGAGAGAGAGAGAGAGAGAGGTAAACAAACAATATTTTAAGACAGATGTTTGTTTAATGACGCTGTGGTGCCTATTTGGACTGAACATCTCATAAAGCATGCATCTCAGTCATCAGTGAGGCAGATAAATGTGTCTGCTGATAATCAAGGCATTCTGTTAAGGATTAAACTACCCTCCCTCCCAGCCCTCCTCTGGGAAAAGCATTCTTTGTCTTTCTTGACTGTGTTTCTCAAAGGCTGTCATATTCATTAAAGGCCAAAGCCATCTACAGTTCTATCAGAAAACACCTGCGGAGCACCAACATTTTTAATTATTTTATTGTAAGCCTTTGGGATTTGATTAAGTCTCCAAGAATAAAAGGCCTAAATCAAACTGCATGGCAAACACTCTAGTAAATAAATAATAAAAATGAAAAAAAAAGCCTTTCACTAAGCTTACTAAATGTGTGTGTGTGTGTATGAAACTGTGTGTGTGTGTATGTGTGTGTGTGTGTGTGTGTGTGTGTGTAGGGGGTGGTGTAGGCAGCGGGGATTGGCGGTCTATGGGATTACCACTTTTCAGCTGGAGTGAAATTGCCCTAAGGCTTATTCAGCAGCAGATGCTCAGATTGTTTTGTTGTGTTTTGGGAGGATCCCTGCTGGAAACATGTGTTTCCCTTTCTGGAACAGCCGACATATGCACTCAACCAACTACTCGTCCATTACTGATGACCTCATCGGAGCTCCACATTCCATTTCAACACTTTCCATCTCTTCAAGGGCTTTATGAGAAGCATTGTTTAGGACCAGCTTGTCAGTGTCACACAGCCCTGTGCAAAACCACTATGGTGCATTCTCTCCCTCTTTCTCTTCTGCATCTTCATCTTCCTCTTCCTATGCCCAACCTCTGCATGCAGGCAGAGAGGGTGAAAATGGAGTGGGAGGCAAACTTCCGCAAAGTTCCTTGTTCTGTTTTCGCAAGGGGGAGGGTGGGAAATTCCCCTTTATGCAGACAAAAGTCGAGCCGTCATGCGCCGATCGCAACGTATCGATTTATGCAAACCGTAATTATTCACGCTTGCTCCCATTGTTATGTTACTTATTATGTTTCTCTATCTTGGTCAGTTTTCAGTGATTTTCAGTTCAGGTGTCAGTGCCCAGACCTCCACTCAGTGTCCGTCTGCTCGGTCTACACTTTGTCTGGATCTCCAATAGCCAAGACCAAGACTAAGACTAAGACGAGAGCGGACAGCTCCACCACACTGCACACAGCCACAGGCTTGTTTACACACACAGATAATTTAATGTGGCCTCTGAAGGCGGGAAGTGACAGACGCCCGGGGCCCCGACACACGAGAGAAGAAAGTGCCTCTTTATTCCGAGCGTGTGACTGCTTTGGCGAAAATGAAAGGGGGAAGATGGAGGGGGGGGGGGTTGGAGGAAGCGTTGGATTGAGGGAGGGCGGCTGGATTGGGTGCATATCTCCAAACGAGCAACATTTTAATGAATTAAGGAGCCTCAGAAGCGTTCAATTACCCCAGGCCTGTCCACATAGAACGAGAATCCGACAGTAATGATTTGCAATTGAATCAGTGGTGCAGGACTCAAGCCAGAGCCCTGTTCAGGCCATGACTAACGCACTTGTTTTTTTTTCCCCTGGGAACAGCGGGAATTGAGTGCTTTTGGTGCGATATTGTCCCTGCTTATCAACACATAGCTAGAGTGTGAGATGGGGAGAGGGAAAGTGCGCTATGGAGAATATGGACCACAAGGATGAGCTTTTTATCCCGCTGGATTCACCGCCAGCAGACACTGATTGAGTCCCGAATCACTAAGCTGGCTGTGTGGCGGCACGAGACCCATTCCCATCTTAAGGCTGCTGCCGACTCCTCTGCAACCACGAGTGCAGAACTGGTCCTGTTCTGGTCCGGATTCAGTGCTGGTCCGCTCAGCGGTCGGCGCCCTCCTCTCCTGTGGTAATAGACAGGGGGCTTGAGCTTCAAGGGCAGATGGAGGCGAAAGAGATGGAGGGCACACTGTGTCCTCATCCACTCAGCCTCTGTAGGTTTACACAGCCTAAAAGGGCAGGATAAATATAACCGCGGTGTTAAAGAAAAGTGGTAAACAAGCCTTTCATGCCTCATTGTTGTGTGGGAGGATTGTTATTACTGCTCATTATGTGTGTGTGTGTGTGTGTGTGTGTGCGCGTATGTGTGTTTATGTACAGTATACAGTACTTGAAGGTCATATTGTGCACACATATGGGTATTTGTATACAAAATAGTCTTGAGAAGATAACTTGGCTAAACTGAAATGTTGCTTCAAGATGTAGAAACTGCTACATTACTACTGGTTAATCTATTTGTGTGTGTGTGTGTGTGTGTGTGTGTGTGTGTGTGTGTGTGTGTGTGTGTGTGTGCGTTGCAGTTATCTGAATGACTTGGAGAGGATAGCCAAGTCGGACTACATCCCCACACAGCAGGACGTCTTGCGCACCAGAGTGAAGACCACTGGGATAGTGGAGACTCACTTCACCTTCAAGGACCTGCATTTCAAGTAAGCCAAGTCGATCTGTCTGTTTCTCTTTCTCTCTTTTTTTCCTCTCTCTGTTTCTCTATCTCTTGCTCTCTCTTAACTGTTTGAATGATCAACATGTACATCTTCGAGACCCACATTAGTAATTGCCTACTGAGTAGCAACTGCCTGAGCCTCTGCACTGTTGACCTTTTAAGTGTCATCTTGGCAGTGTAAGAATGCAAGGCCAGCATGTAAGTCTGCCAGAGGAGGGAGGGTGTGTGCGTTTCTCTCTTGGCAAATCAGGAACTCGCTTTGCACAAAGCAAAGGAAGCTTGAACTTCCTGCTTCACTTCTCTGTCTCTTTAGAAACCTGAATTGAGCAATACTTTTAGGCGTGCGTGTGTGTGTGTGTGTGTGTGCGCGCGTGCGTGTGTGTGTGTGTGCGCGTGTGTGTGTGTGTGTGTGTGCGTGCGTGTGTGTGTGTGCATGTGAGTGTGTGTATGTGCAGCACATACACATGTATGAGAGGCCAGGAAAGCTGAGTGAGAAACCTGATTAAGGAACAGCAAAACATGTGATTGACTGCATGCTGCCTCGCTGTCTGGAGGAGGTCTCTGTGTGTGTGTGTGTGCAGATAGTCTGTGTCTCGACACAGATGCCTTAACACCCTAAAGGCCAGTGAGTCCTTTCTGCCTCTGAGGTCTGTTTGCCATCCACTGCCCCCCCCCCCCCCTTCCCACCCCCAAACACCATCACCAAGGAGCAAAACATGGGAGCAGTTTACTTTTTTAATTATTGACTACATGGGAGGACACTGTGAAAATGTCATTGCGGAACCTTTGGCAGCACAGATCAAATGGAACAGAGGCTGCCTATCTGGGCCTGACGACACTTTCATTAGTTTTCTTGAAAGGTCTGGGAGTGTGTGTGTGTGTGCGTGTGTGTGTCAGTCAGTCTCCGACTTAAGGACAGTGAATGAGACGAAAGTATTTTGCATACCGACTCACCAAGTGTAAAAGGACTAAGGTGATTGCATTCTCTGATAGAGCGGAGTTGACGTCTGAGAAATGGGGTGTCGTAGCAGGCAAAGTAAGGTGAAGGTGTTTGTAAGAACGACGACGTTGTGTGAATGTGTTACTCTTATCGCCCTCTGTCCAGTCCTCATTCGCTGTCGCTTGTCATCTTTCATCATTCAACTTCTAACCACCTAGACAGCTGGAATACATCAAACCTAAACTTATCAAACTCATGCAGTATGTTCATGTGTCTGGTATTCCCATTTGCAAAAAAAGCCATTGGCCTTGATCAATCCTCAAAACGCATCTAAACACAGACACCATAGGCATACAGACACACAGAGGCTAAGGCAGTGCTTCTCAAAGTGTGGGGCGGGCCCCACTAGTGGGGCGTGGACATATGGCAGGTGGGGCGCAAGAGGTTAC
>JASCQY010020069.1:0-10053 GCA_030264315.1 Sardinella tawilis
CCACCACCGGTGTGTGAATGGGTGAATGTGAGGCATACACTGTAAAGCGCTTTGAGTGCTCGTAGGAGTAGAAAAGCACTATATAAATGCAGTCCATTTACTTTCCATTCCAGCACGTCAAAATGGAGTAGGAACTGATATTCATAACAGATAAACTTGAGCATTTGTAATGGTTTGGTTCAATCAAAGTATTTCTTGTTAATAGAAGCTTCTACACACAGATCCCAAGGGTAGCATCAATACTGAGTTCTGGACAACCCAAGAGTCAAAGGTTTTAGTTTATTACAGACTCCTCAAGTTGGGGTACATTTCCTAGTAGGATTTTGGAAATTATGTATTTATATGGTTGTTGTCTGAATTTCATATGCAACTGGGGAATTTCATTTCAGAAATCTAAATGAACATAGAATTAACAATGATTCTCTATACCTGTTTCTTGGTTGAGGTTTTGTCCATCAGTGACGGTTTTACTGCAAACGCATAGAACATCTAATCGGTAAATGTAAACATCAATCATCTAATAAAATCATCTAATTATTAACATACACTTTGAACAGGTTGTTATTTTTTTGTTTGTTACATTGTACAATTATACAAAAAAAACCTGAATGCCTCTGTTGCGAAAATATCGCAAAATTCTGTTCCTGTAGGAGAAGATGGAAAATTATGATATAAAGAAGGGGAAGTAGAAGAAGACGACGATGACGGCAGTGATGATGACCTACCCAGACTGAGGTGCACTTTGTTTAAGTGGGCAGTAATCCAATGTAGACAGGACCCTCTTGAATCTGGCTGCACTGTCTGGGTGAATTCTAACTGACATTGCTGTGTGTCACACAAACCATAAAGGTGAGAAACTCTCTCATTCTCTCATTCTCTCTTTCACTCAATGGTTCTCAGTCCCACCTACTCTCTCTCTCTCTCTCTCTCTCTCTCTCTCTCTCTCTCACTCTCTCTCTCTCTCACACACACACACACACACACACACATATATACATATTTACACACACATACAAAAAAACTATTTTTTCACTACACAGAGTACCCAGAGATTAGAACAGAAAGTACCAAAACCAAGAGAAAATTCCTCAATCAACGACTCTACTTGCCTTTCTTCAGGTCTGTCTTCAGCCAGCTTTTTGCATTATGATCAACTCTAGGAGAAAGGTAGTGATAAATTTATTCTTCAAAGTGGTTGTTGTTTCGAGATGATAGCTTCTTTGAAATCAAACAAACATAAACACATATCCACACACTATCAGCTACAGACCACCTACGTCAGCGTCTCCAGTTTGCATTTGGGGTCGTCCTTTCTCTCATAGAGCAGCTTGACTCCAGTGTTTCCGGGGTGATTGTAGCTCAGGTCCAGCTCTCTCAGGTAGGAGGGGTTTGCCCTCAGGGAAGAAGCCAGAAACTCACAGCCTTTCTCAGTCACACCACAGAACGACAACCTGCAGGAAGAGAGGAGCTCAGCTGTCGTTCTTCTTCATATTTTGTGTGTGTTTGTGTGTTTGTGTGTGTGTGTGTGTGTGTGTGTGTGTGTGTGTGTGTGTGTGTGAGTGTACCCTGCAGGAGGAGCAAGGGTACTGTCAAAACTATCCTTATGTTTTCGTTCAAACTGTGTGTGTATGTGCTTGTGTGTGTGTGTGTGTGTGTGTGTGTGTGTGTGTGTGTGTGTGTGTGTATAGTATGTTTGTTCATACCTCAGTATCTCCAGTGTGCACTGTGAGCTCTTCAGTCCAGAAGAGAGCAGCTCCACTCCTAAGTCTTGCAGGTCATTGTCACTCAGGTCCAGCGCCTTCAACTGGGACTCGTCTGAACTGAGCAGTGAAGCTATTATCTTGCAGTGGTTGGTTTTCAGGCTGCAGTGATTAAGCCTTTAAAGACATAAGACTAGAAAAATTATGAAAGAAAAGAACGATTTTTGACTTCCCTAATACTTACTGTACAGTAGCTGAGACTGTGAATACTATGAACTATGGATTCAGTATACGGTGCAACCTGTCCCTCTAAAAATGGTGTGTGTTTCTACTCAAGAGAGGCTTGTGCTACTGTAAATCTCTGCCATGTTCAGATCTTGTAGTCAAGTATAATGTGTCCAGAGAAGAGATTCTGATGAGACTTCTCAAACAAAGGAAACAACCATAAAACGCTCAAATAAAAGGGAGTACATTTAGTAAGTAGTAGCAAGTAAGTAGCCTATAGCACACAACCACACCTGAGTGTGTTGAGTCTGCATTCTGGTCTCTTCATTGCTGCTGACAGCTGCTCCAGTTCTGACATCATCAGCCTGCTCTCACTCAGGTCCAGTTCCCCCTGGAAGACTGACGTCAAACACCTCCAGGATGCCTCAGTGAGGTTTGAGGATGATAGTCTTTGAGAGAAGGACAGTTATTGTAAAATAGTTGCAGTAATACTCATGGGTCTGGAGGCTGCAGTCTACACAGGCAGAATGGGCTACACAGACATTCTACACAGACAGAATGGGCTACAAAGACATTCTACACAGACAGAATGGGCTACACAGACCGTCTACACAGACAGAATGGGCTACACAGACAGAATGGGCAACACAGACATTCTACACAGACAGAATGGGCTACAAAGACATTCTACACAGACAGAATGGGCTACACAGACATCCTACACAGACAGAATGGGCTACACAGACAGTCTACACAGACAGAATGGGCTACACAGACAGAATGGGCTACAGAGACATCCTACACAGACAGTCTACACAGACGGAATGGGCTACACAGACAGAATGGGCAACACAGACATTCTACACAGACAGAATGGGCTACACAGACATTTTAGACAGACAGAATGGGCTGCACAGACATTTTAGACAGACAGAATGGGCTACACAGACAGAATGGGCTCTGTGCATGGCAAACATGGCAATGGTATCAGAAGGACCTGTTTAGGATGGTAATTAGCTTTTACTGTACATTGGTAAACAATTGTAATGAAGCTATAGCTACGAGCTAGCTAAGAATTGAAACCTGAACTGGCAAGGAACATGGGGAGCTTATTAAACTTAAATTTAGACAGTGAACTGGTATAGCTGTACAGTACAATTAATACTTGGGTTTAATGTCTAATATCAATGTAGTCTGCTGTACTGCACAAAACCATCCTGAGCAAAGGTCCCTTTGGGACTATACAGTACAGTACATCTGCTGTGCAGCTCATTGTGTTTTTGGTCATTAATGAGATGCTGGTGTGCGTGTCTTGTTACCTCAGTATCTCCAGTGTGCACTGTGAGCTGTTTAGTCCAGAGGAGAGCAGCTCCACTCCTGAGTCCTGCAGGTCGTTCTCTCTCAGGTCCAGCTCATTCAGTTTGGAGGCGGAACAGAGAATGGAGGCCAAATCTTCCCAGTGACTTGAAGAAAGACCACACTTTCTTAAGCTGCAGAGAGAGACAGGGACAACAAAATGAATGGTGACACTTTATTTCAAAGTTCACATATTAGCCCCTAATACATACCAAAGGAATCCCTGTATTAGTGACTTGTAAGGCATGTGTAAAGAGATATCATTTCGTTTGTTACGCATGTACTGTATTCTCAAATTTCTTGTTCAGGATGAATTACACAGTGCATAATCTTAATAATTATCTAGTAAGCCAAGATCTCTACTTACTAATAATAGTGTCAAAAGAGAGTATGTATAACCCACTAGTATACTGTCTGAATAAATCAAACTAGTGGCAGAACAGTTGTAGAATACTAGTAGGTTATACATATTCTCCATTGACACTTAAAGCAACACACCACCATTTGTGGAAATATGATCATTTTCCACCTCCCCTCGAGTTACATTGTTCAGTTTCACCATTCTCCTGTTCATCCGTTCTTTGAGCCTGGCGATACCAGCTCTAGCTCCAAGCTAGCATGGTCATTGAATCGGATTGGACTGTTAGCATCTCACCTGCTAGCATCTTAATTAAAAACTCTACAAGATTTCTGGAATTTTTTCCTATTTAAAATTCGTCTCCTCTCAAGTTTGAAAGTGTAATAACATTAGCAGAACATGAAACATGGATATTTCCTTGGCTGACTTAAACTATATTAGAGTGTTTGTTGATTATTATGCCGGCCATTAGAGTATAGATCTAGTTTAGATCAGCCAAGGAAATAACCGAGTTTCATTTGCTGTTGATGTTATTACACTTTTCAACTTGAGAAGAGATGACTTTTAAATAGGAAAAATCCTGTAAATCTTAGAGAATTTTTGTAGTATTAAACAATACAGTCATCAGGATGAATGTATTAACAAGTCATAGCCACAGCAGAGATAGACAGGACTCTTTACCTAAGCTTCTCCAGCATGCAGCTTTGCTTTGTTAAGGAGTCACAGAGAGCCTTGAGTCCAGACTGTGGGATGGTGCTGCCGTCCAGGTGCAGCTCTCTCAGATTAGATGAGGCCATAATCTCACAAGAATCCATATTCAGATTGCAATCTGTCAGCCTGAAAATCCATATAGAGGTTGTAAAAATAATTGTTTAGCATATACACAAAATGTTAACATTTTCATAGCCTAATTCATTTATTATGGTGGTTTTAGCATGGTAGCAAAATAGTATAGTGATGTGGGCAAGTTGCTAAGGTCAAAGCAACTTTCCTACATCGCTGTGCTATTTTGCTGCCTCGCTAAAACCACTGGTTCCACCGTTTTGGTTCATTACAATTACAATCAACAAAAGCTTATTTGATACTTGCCGAGCTTTCTTGCAACATTTCACAAGTGGAATAAGTCTCTTCCGTCCATCGTCCGTTGTGTCATACTTATCAATGTCAAACTCTTCCAGGACCTCCTCGGACTTCAGAACAACTTCTGCTAAGTTCGAGCAGTGGTCAGCTGAGAGCTCTATCTCTGTGCTTTTCTCCAGGAAGCCTTGCAGTTCGTTTGGCTGCAAACGGTCCTTCATTTCACACAGGCAGCTGATGAGCTTGACAAATTGATCAGGCACCATGTTCCATTGCTCATCTGGTCTCCGTTGTCTCTGTTCAACGAGGAGTGTGAGTGTCAGGTGTTGCTTGGCTTCGTTCAGCTGCTTATTCGCCCTCTCGAAACCACTGCTCAAACCACCAGCTTTTATGCATCGCACATAGACGCTGAACCGTCCATATTTTTGCTGGAGCCTCTTGGCAGAATTTACTGCACGTTCGAACATCTCAAGTCCTTTTTTCACGACACCTTCCTCCAGGCCTTGCTGCTCAAGAATCTCCAACACCTCGGTCACATCCTTCAAGTGAAGCGCCAGCTCTGCAAAGCTCTTCTTGTTTCTTCTCGCACACTGAAGCTGTTTGTATACTAGTATGGCGTTGCCCACAGCGATCGAGATCATTTTGCATTCCGCCATTGTATTCTGTGTATGAGGGAGATAATACAGTAGTCATTTTTCAGATACCTGAGAGACCAGGGATGGCCAAACTATAAGCCCAGGGGCCAATTGCAACCCTCTGCTCTCTTTCATGCAGCCATGAAATTAAAAAGTACTGTCGCCCATTGTTACATTGTTATATCCATTGCACATCATACTGTAGCTAGCTTAGCCGTGCTATCCCCACTTCTAAACTACGTTTGGGTCTAGGGACTTTCAATAGGGAGAGAAGGCGGATTAAAAGGTTGTCAGTCAAATCTCTTTGCAGCAATTGGTCAGGTATATAACCAATCAGCATACGAGTAGGCTGACATAGTAGCCTACCTAGAGCGCCGGAAACTAGAGGATAGGGGAGTTCGTTTATTACGCCCGCCTTCTGACTCTACACTTCACGGTGATTTGTCGGCCAGTAGTAGGAACATCCCATAATAAGCCCTATGAAGAGTCACTAGACGTCCCCGGCAGAGAATTAGGGGGGTATAGCGCGGCTAGGCTACATCATAGCCCCATTCAGCAGTTAATGTTAGTTGCCGGTGTGCTATTAGGCCTACAGTATGTTGTATCAAGTTTTCTCGCAATATTAAGGTCTGTTTTCTTATATTTTCATGTTTTTGCGTTTTAATGGATTGGAACTAAAAAAAAAGAATGTAAGGAATGACGATGGCAATCTGTTCAGTGGTCTGAATCAAGCATACGGGTCTAGCAGAAAAGACACAGACAGCCTTCACTTAACCCTTCAAGGCCCTTCCTAGGCCAACACTGGCTGGTCTGGCCCAGAATGGGCTGCCCTCCCCCTCCAAGGGTGTGGGCCTTGGTCCTGTATGGGATTTCCAGCTGCAAGTGTGTTTCACAAGCCCAAAACCAAAACCACAGGCCTCATCAGGGTAAGCCTGCAATGGGCCCATTTATATTTGGTGTGGGGTGGCCTCAGACAAACGTGTAGAAATCTCAGAGAAAAGTGAGATGTGAGAAAAGTAAAAAATAAAATGCAAAGATAACACACTGCATTACAATCATCGAGATATCCCCTAGCAAACCCCACACCCAATCAGGTTACGGCAGCATTTTGTGTAATCTGTCTCTCTGTATCTGTCTCTCTGCTTGTCTGCTTTTTCTCTCACATGGTTTGCCATGGATTCTCTCCTTGAATTATATGAATAAAATGGATGATGAAATATTGATTCTTTTTATATATTTTAATAATCTCAAAATTTCTTCAACATACTTTTCTCTTTGAGAGAAAGAGAATGAGTTGTTTCATATTTTGTGTGCATCAAAATAATGAAACATACTCAGGAGTGGTAACATTAAATGGACATGTGGGTAGGGTGTTCTATTGGGTTTTGCTGATGTTATTGCTGTAGTCTATGTCAACCTATCAAAGCTATTTTTTTCAAAGTTGGTGTGTTGTTGGTTAAAAAAACAGACAAAACTAACCAATTTTCACATGTACATTGCATGGAATACACAATAGAAGACACATTTTCTATTTTTTTAAAAAATTAAGTCAACTGTTTAACTGACTATTCCCTGTCTTTCAAGTGAACTTACAGGATCTCTGCAACTGTCTGTAACCCGAGAGCTTCGTTGTACACAGCAACTGCCAGATATTAGGTCACTCATGCATAAACATCCGAGACAAGATTGGTCAGGATCGCTGTGTGACAAAACAAAATACTTTGAGTGGTCATGAGAATAATAATTTTCACACTCAATTATAACAACAAATTTGAAGTTTGACATTGAGGCAGGATTGTTGATGGGCTCCAAAATGTACTTAAGTTAACACAAAACCAGTGTCAAGTGGTTGATAAAAAAAAAAACAATTTACAGTACATGTCTTTGTCATTCCTTTATATAAGGGATTGATGTGCAGCCTTCCGTTTCTTGTCTGTGGTCGAACCAAACCCGTTAGGATATCCACTACCAGCCTCACTCCCACTCAAGTTATATTGCTCAAAATGAATTTATCTGATTAGGAGAAAAACATTTAAAAACAAGAAAGTAATAAAAAGAAAACATTTGATGTAAAAAAAAGAATGTGCAATGATCTAATTTTCAGTGTATTTATGTTACAACAAACTGAGACACTGTAACACATTTTATGCACATTTTACTTACGCAATGTGTTGCATATACAATATACAATATACAGTACAATGGAACAACAGAATTGTCAAATAAATAAAGTGAACTTATGAATGTACAATATACAATGGAACAACAGAATTGTCAAATAAATAAAGTGAACTTACGCTATATGGTCTATGTTTAAGATGCTGATAGGTAGGATTAGGTATCCGCAAAGCTCACGTAGACATTCTGGAGAACTGTCTTGACTTGCTCACTTAGAGGCACTGAAGCGATGAGTTTTGATGCAATCTTGAGCTTTGTGTGAATGTTTAACCATTTCTTTCCCACCTCATAACTCAGCCTTTGGTAAACAGTAGAACTGTGTGAGTGTGTGTGTGTGTGTGTTTGTGTATGGAGGAAGTCAACCTGAAAATTAAACTGAGTAAGCATTTGTAGCTGGTTCACTATTGGGTGTATATTCTACCAATAAAATGAGAGAAATGAGAACCTCACTTGCAGTATGTGATAAAGCAAGATGAATACCAGAGAAATATAATTTTTCTTTCAAATGTCTTACTCTGTCACACAAATAAGATCTTTTTGAACTGAACAAGACAGAGTTCAACCCCAACCCCAACCCCAACCCCAACATGAGCATAGGGGTCTGTGTGCTAGAGTCACCATGCTAAAGAGAATTTGGACTCCACTATCTTGATCTAAGAACCTATGCACAAACATGCTCAAGAGCACATGCACAAGCCCCCCCCCCCCGTGACTCCCTGTGATCCGTGATCAACACACCTCCACCTTATGTCAAGTTCTTCTATAAAACCAAGTCCCTTTTACTGTAACAGTTTCTACCAGCAACAATTTGTTTCTACTTTTCAGATTAAAGGAGAAGTTTAGTGTGAATCAATCCATAGCCCTATTGTTAGAGGTAGTGATAGCAAGATGAAGCTTTGTTGAAGCTTTGCAGCTAATGTGTTGCAAAACGTTTCTTTTCTCGAAGCCTCATATAAGCTTCAAATGCTCACTGAGGTCATCTAGTGGTGAATTAGTAAATATCACCAACCCTAATGCATTCTAAGTGTACTACCAGTACTGGCCACACTTTACCCTTTGTTTAAACGCTATTTGTTAATGCCTTTTTTTAATCTCATGCTGCTTCAGGACACTTTGAGTGCTGTCAAATGTCTATTGACATGAAAAGAGACACAGGTTGAAAGAAAGTAGTCTGGCAAGTCTGTTAAAAAAATAATAATGCAAACAATGCTTTCTCTGTCATTCTCTCGCTGCCGGTTGCTGTCTCACTTGCAATTCGGGAGCTGACTGGACAGACAACTAAGAGAGATCACTGCAACAAAGTTGCTCACAGGATTTTAAAATCATGTAAAATCTTGATCAGGCTATTTGTTAATGTTTGTTGGATCCTCAAAAATACAGAATAAAAGGCATCATGGCTCCCCATGAGCTCAAAAATGGAGCCTGTTCTCTGCACTCAAATACGAGACAGACTCTTCGAAATGCCTTGCCAAAGTCAAACCCCTTTTTGAAGCCGTAGCTCCGTAAATGAGGCTTCAAACCTGATTTTTTCATTTTGACACGAGCCTCGATACGGGGCTTCGGCTGATAGCAAGTGACCTGCTTGACACACACTTCGCAGCCTCAATACAATTTGGCCATCACTAGTTAAGAGGTCACTGAATGCTGTCTGAAGTAAAAAGAACCAGAAAATTTGATGCAACGTAGACAGAGTAAACAACCAATAACTAATGTTAACTGAGTGGAGCGTACCGAAATGAAACTGAAAGTAAGTCACTATGCCCCATTTACCTAATTTTAATTGCTGGTTTACTATTCGGCTGGTGTTTTAGCAATTTTTTTCGTTCTTTTTCCTAGACAGTAATCATTGACCTTGAACAACCTTGACCTTGGTCTGTGGATTCACACCAAACTTCTTTAAATTGCCACTGAATGTTAGCAGCGATTAGTTAACTACGCCAAGAATATAAAAGTGAAAGGTACATGTATTCTTTGTTTGCTCTAAGTGACACATATTATTTACAACACTGGCTTACATTAGCACATACTGTATTTGTATAAATACAATACCAGTGTTTACTTCTTTTACATTGAATCAACTATGAGACATAACACATAATCCACAGCCATGCTTGCACATCTTGTCATGGTCTACTATCTGGAGTGGAGTGGACTATCTGAAGCCACCTATGGGAAAGCCCACTGCAGGGAGCCAGGAGAAAGGATTTATGTAAATTTAATATACAAAGCGATTACAAGAACTTATTCCACACATCATTCTTAAATCAACACAGTTCACATAATATCACTGTTTTCAATTTATATCTCTATAAATCCAGAGAAAATTCAAGGCCCCTATGCAAATCTATTGCCAATCCTAAACCCCGAGTTTTGTCCGAGTGTGATTACTCAGAACCTTGATTGGTTTATGTGCGCTCGATGGGCGGGGCTTAGCGGTAGGTCAATTGCAGAGTGGTAGAGAAAACAGAGTGGCGACACTTCCATAGACTCCCGTTGTAAAAAATGGCGGACGAAATTTGGTCCT
>JASCQY010020087.1:0-10053 GCA_030264315.1 Sardinella tawilis
TCTCTCTCTCTCTCTCTCTCTCTCTCTCTCTCTCTCTCTCTCTCTCTCTCTCTCTCTCTCTCTCTCTCTCTGTGGAGTGCTGACAGGAGAAGGGGACCTTGAGGGAGTACCGAGTGATCAGGCTTCGCTTCGGTTCCGATCAAAGCGCATACCAAATCAAATCAGCCGAGCCTCTCCCAAGAGGCGCCTGCGTCTGGGGTTCCTGGCAGCCACTGACACACCCCCGCAACCAAACACCAAAACATCCCGGGTCCTGTGCAAGTCGAGGCAGCTCACTCAGGCAGAGAAATATGACAGCCCTGCAGGCTCGTCTTCCAAGAGTTGTCCCAAATTCTCCCCCAATGCAACACTGAAAGTCACTTGCTAGTTTGTTGGAAACGCACTCCAGAGAATAGATCTATAAAAAATCAAAACAGCACACCTGAGCAGATAAAGTTAACTTCTCTTTACAGTAATATTACATTTCATACAGTGACCTCAAAGTGTGGAGTCATTAGAATAAAAAGGTTAATTTATGTGCTATTTAGATCATAGATCCATTCCATCTGTAAGCAGATTCTTTTATCTACAGCAGCCTACCTTTGAGACACAACGCAAACACAATCTGATCAAGGGAAACAGACATAAAAGCAGAAAAACATTAAGCTCTTTCATGGGACTAACAGACTGAATGTTTTTTTTTTTTTTCGTTTTTTGTTAATGCAGTACCAACAGAAGTGTTCTGGATGTTAAAAAGTGATCATCCCAATGCTACAATTGGGTGATGATGTTGACAGTGATAATCCAAATGCTAGGCTGGTGGGGTGATGATGCTAAACTTGACAATCCGTGCTAGACTGGAAAAATGATATTGACATTTATAATCCCAAGCCTAGAATGAGATGATAATATCGAAAGTAGCAATTTCAAGGTTTGAATGGGGTGATGAAATTGAAATTGATAATCCCAATGCTAGAATGTGGTAATGATGTTGAAAGTGATAATGCCAAACCTTGTATGGTATGATGATGTTGAAAGTGATAATCCCAATCTGGAATAGGGTGGGTAAGGCACTGGGATTTCAAATGGAACACTTGAGAACAACCAGTGTGCACCTTGGTTGGGAATCGCTCCATTGGAGGGCTGCAAAGTGCTTTGTAGTTCAGGTAGCTGTAGTCTGAATGGCTGGTGTGTTTGTGCTTCATGTGACCACTATACGCAGGCCATGAACAATATTATACTTAGCAACAAATTGCATAAATAAGGCAGACAGTTCAATTGCTGGACAGCACTTAGAGAAATCCACCCGAGAATGGTCATTGCCAGATTCACTTATGTCCTTTTAAGTGCACAGTAATTTGGGCTCGCCAGCCTAATGCTGGAGGTTTCAATTTATGGTACAAAGAGAAGCATAACTCTGTGTGTGTGTGTGTGTGTGTGTGTGTGTGTGTGTGTGTGTGTGTGTGTGCGCGCGCGCGCGCACGCACATATGTATACAGGTCAGAATGCACATGTGAGTAGACATGACTGTGTCAAGTGTGTTGATTTAATTTAATCACACGCCACAAACCTCCAAAGACTCTTAGGGTAAATGCCAATTGGGTAAATGTCAGAGAGAAGGTGAGGATTTTTCAGTGGTGTCTGGCTCAAGTCCAGTTCTACATCCCTGAATGTTTAAGCGTGGTTGCGGGAAAGCATTCTAAAACCACTCTAACCATTCTAAAATCTGAGAGTATTTCTTTTCTCTGGGTTATAACTCTGACCTCATGGAAAACTGCAATTTTGTTCTCAAATTCATAACTATTTATATTAATGGACAGAGCACCTAGTACGATTATACTGTGTAATAACATTGTCACAAATTTGCAATAATGTGATATCAGCTAGGTATGGCTCATCACTCTTGTGTTCAATCAGGGAAGTTCTGAAGGAGACGATGGACGCAGACGAGCTTCGCGAGAGGGAGAAGTGGACCATGTTTGGGAATGAGGCCGAGTCTGTAGAGATCGATGTTATACGAAACCAGCAGTTGATCCGAACCCGAATGGACCGCATGGCTTTACGCCAGGAGGTAAAGCACTATGAGAGTGTTGAGTGAGCAAGTGTCAAGTGATTTAGAGGAGGACAAAAGACATGGGTCACTCTACCTAAGCAATGTCATTCAGTGCACGAGTCAGTTTTATTTTTTTGTGTGTGAGATGTTGTTTTTCCTCGTCATGACTTTCCTTTATAAGAAGGTTTTACTATTTGGGGGGGCATGCCATCATTTGTGAATTATGGTCCTTTACTCACATTTTGATTTAGAAAGAGGTTTAATGGAGAATGAGCCGGGAATTATTTTCAGGACGTGTCATACACCTAGCTTAGGGGGGAAAGGCACTCTTTATTGTGTCTATAAAATGCTGAAGTTCAGTGGGCTTCATCGCCATTTTGCCAAGCACATTTCCTGTGTATCGGAAGGAGCATAACCCAGACACTCAATCCTGGTCCTAACCTTATCAAAATGCAAGGCTGCAGCTCTGCATTCTTGGCTTTAGCTTTGAGTGATATATTGGGCCCTCCCAATGTCAATAATGTTGGTCATTGGGTTTTATTGGAGCCCCCTGTACTGTACGTGCTCAGTGTTCCTTGGAATCAAGCAAACTTCCTCCCAACAATGACCTCCACCTTTACAGCCTCCCTGTCCAAGAGCACCAGTGTGCATATTTTTCCACACTCTTATTGAGGCAGTGCTCTCCATCATAAGTGTTCAGATAATCAGGAGAATCACTCATTAAATCAACCATGCAGTCAGAGGTAGAGCACAAGATGGGCACAAAATGTGAAAAAGAAAAGAAAAATAAACATGTAGTTTGAACAGAAGTGGAGGGACAGATTTTTTGACACCCTTCCAAAATTCATTGTGTGTGGTCATTTCATGTGTATGAAGAAGAGATGTATACACCCCTGATTTGTTCATGCCTATTGTTGGCCTTTATTGAGATAGGACACTGATAGTGGCAGGAAGTAAATGAAAGAGAGAGAGAGAGAGAGAGAGAGAGAGAGAGAGAGAGAGAGAGAGATGGGGTGGGATTAAATGACCAGATGTCAGGTCTAAACCAAGCTTTACATAGGCACTTTTGTCTGTGTGAGTGTGTGAACACCAACATCATGAACACCTGAGGAAGACCAAGTCGGTCAAAACGTTCAAAGCATACAATAAACTGTTAGGGGGCATAATCAGTGTGCAGACATTCTCTTACTTTGTTAGCACCATCAACATGTCCATGCCGTCTGACTGTCAAACCCACAGCTGCAGAGGAAGAAGATGGTCCACCTGAAGTACCTGGATGACCTGAGCATGAAGACCCCTGACTTCCCCATCCCACTGCGGCCTCACTGTGTCTGGGAGGGCATGGGGGTGAAGCTCTCCTGCACTGTGCAGGGCTCTCCCACCCCGAAGGTCACCTGGTGAGGAACAGTGTCCACAAAACACACTCATAGACCAAAGTAGCGTTGATACATCTGTATGCAATCCAATCTGGCCTAGGCAGGGAGAAGATTTCTGAAAGTGTGTGTGTGTGTGTGTTTCTTTATTTATTTGTTGTGAGATAGCTGTGTGTGTGTGTGTGTGTGTGTGTGTGTGTGTGTGTGTGTGTGTGTGAGAGAGAGAGAGAGAGCAGAGGAAAAAAAGGAAGAATGCAGTAATATGAAAGAGAAAGAGTCTGTCTGTTTGTTTGTTTATTCATTTGTTGTGAGATATCTATGTGTGTGAGAGAAAGAGAGAGAGAGAAGAGGAAAAAGAAGAAAAATGCAGTAATATGAAAGAGAAAGAGTGTTTGTGTGCGCATATGCATTTTTAAGGTCTCAGTGTAAATAAAGTCTTTTTAAAGTCTTGTGTTAAATCTGAGCCTGTTCCAAATTTCATCCAGCCAGACTTTAAAGACACTGCTCTGATGTGCTGTGTGTGAGAGTTCTGAGCCTGAGCATTCTCTTTTGGACAGGTACAAAGATGGGATCTGTCTGAATACGTCCCACCAGCCTTGGAGATACCACCTGCTCCAGACGTTTGGCCTCAACACACTGCATATCAGAAGGTGAGAGAAAAAGAAAAAGAGAACGAGAGACAAAGAGAAAGAGAGTGGTTCATTTGCATCTGTGTTGTGGCTGGTAGATGGCTAACGTGTATGCTAATTCTCAGATCAGATCACAAGAGACTGGCTAACAATGGCGGCCTACTGGGGGCAGATCTGATGATCCACTGATGTTTTGCTTGTCGTTTTGTTTTGACGCTCCGCTGTTGGACTGTCCTATATTTTGCTACAGTACTTGTGGTCCAAACATTTTGTAAATGTATTCAACTGTTCATCTGCCTCCATTTTAGTGGGCTATTTATTTGTTTTAGAAATGTTTACAACAAGTCTGATTCAAAGTGAAGGTGATCCAGCACCAGCCACCAGTGGTTCAGTATTGACAAATCTGATTCTGCTGTTCCATTCCTAGATAGCAGATGGGCGCAGCCAGTCCAGTCCACTGGGGTTGAATGTGATGACACTGTGGAACACATTATACATCCACATCCAGCATATTAGTTGTCTACTCGAATTATTCCACTGAAAAGTCATGCCACTACAGTATGTTTTTTCACAACAGCCACAAACTAATCGGTTAAATCAGCTGTGATTTCCACATCAGTGGCTTGTGTAACCACCAGCTTTCCCCATTGTCATTTGGCTTCTAACTAATCAGAGTAGCAAAGGTATCAACCGTGAAGTTTCTGCCAATATGGCGGCGGCAGTTATTCAGGTGGGAATTGAACATTAGTTTGGTGGAGTAGGTACAGAGATCAGTTAGCTAAGAGCTTCACTTTCTCTGGCTCTCAATAGCTTTATTCTCTCTCTCTCTATCTCTCTCTGCCTTTCTCTGTGTCTTGCTCTCTCTCCCTCTGCCTTTCCCTGTCTCTCTCACACTCTCCCTTCTCACCCCCTTTCTCTGGCTCTCAATACCTTTACTCTCTCTCTCTCTCTGTCTTGCTCTCTCTCTCTGTCTTTCTCTCTGTCTTGCTCTCTCTCCCTCTGTCTTTCTCTCTCTCTCTCACACTCTCCCTTCTGCAGATGCTGTGCTGAGGATGCTGGGGAATATAAAGCTGTGGCAAAGAGCTCTCTTGGAGAAGCCACCACCTTCGCTACTCTCACAGTAAACTGTGAGTTCCTTTCCCTCATGGTATACATCAGACCATTCGCCACAAGCTCAATATTGTATAGGTTGAGAGATTAAATATTGCATAGGTGGGTATCAAAAAAATCAACCAACAATCTGTTCAAAGCCTGTCAACGTATACGCCAGTATGGCTCCTGTCAAAGCTGACAAGGAGCGTACATGGGGAACGTTCAAACATTAACCATGCTCTTTTCCCTACTCTCACTCTCTGGTGAGCTTTGCTGTTACACCACTATCCTAGTCCTTTCAAGAGCCACTGAAATATTTACATGGTAAGATGCTGATAAATTAATAAGCACAAGAACACAATGTGACTCCGCATCTGGCAGCAGCATCAATTAATCACAGCAGTGATCTACTTAAGGGACACAAGCCTAAATGAAGGCCCGCTAATGGAGCGTCTCTATTGAATTTTTTGTACCGTCAGCACAAGGGAATTACATTGTGTTATAAATAAAGTGACAGAAGCTAATGCCTTTAGCTTGCTATGGATGATGCTCAGTGTCCATCTGCAGCTGCAGGCTATACGTGGGCCTGTCATATTTCAGTATAAGATACAGAGCAGTGATACGAGACACGTCATCCTCCGTGGTGATCTATATTTCACAGGCTTCTGTTCACATGTCAAAAATAGATAAAAAAAAAGGAATATTTGATGAGGCTTGGAGGAACAAGTCGCTGAGAGGTGGTTGATTTGTCTTTTTTACATCTTTCTTTCTCAGTTCTTTTCCTTGCTTGATTTCTATATTTTTCTTTCTGTCTTGTCTTTTTTCTGTCTGTCTGTCTGTTTGTCCCTACAGCATATGAGGGGCTGGAGGCAGGAATGGAGATTTCACGGACCCCACGTAAGTGCCACACAGTGTCCTGCAGCGCTAATAACCCTTTTTTGGAGGGAGGCTTTTGAAGTTTCTCACCTCCTCACGACGAGGAACAAGAAAGAATTCTGCCGCTTTGAAGTTGATTCCTTTTCATTTGTTCAAATTCCTCTAAACTTCCAGCTGTGGGCACATAGAAGCGTAGAGGGAAACGCGTTGGCAGGGAACGTTTGAGGTACGGAAAAAAGGGAGGAGGAGGAGGACGAGAAAGAGTGGGGGATAGGTGAAGGAGGATAGGAATGGAGAATTAAAGCAAATGCATTGATATTTTATCACAGGGGTGTGTTTACATTGAGTATTACGAGGTAGGATTGAGGAGCACATGTCTGACATATACATGTAGCCTCAAAAGAGCTTGGAAGGCAGGAATGCGTCTACTGTAGAGAAGCAGTGGGGAATCTAGGGTGCAAGATTGTAAATCCAGCCTTTGCCTTGCTTGACTGAGCATGTTTCTAAGGCTGTGCTGCTGCCATGTGTCACAAGTAGCTGTTACTTCAGACAAATGTTCCCATTTCCCACTTTCAGATTCCGCCGTTACAGGGTGACCCTACGCTGCAATCACTAAATCATTCCTTGACAGGGAGACAAAATGCAGTTACTTCTAACATCCTGTGTGATGCATAATGTGCAATATAGTGGCTTGGTTGCTCATTATCTTTACATGAAACTATTAGCATCTAATATACACACTTCCTCCAGAAAGCCATTTTGTGGATAAGGAGGAGTGCAATGGTGCAGTTCCAGCACATTCAAATCATTAGCACTGAAGTGTCTACACGCAGTTCACAATTACGAGCACTTTTTTTTTAATCCGAGTGTTGGTAAAAGCTGTTTGTACTTGTAGTGCAAACTGATAATCGGATCTGAAAAAGGCACTTCAGGTCTATGTCAGGCAATGTTTCTTTTCAGATTTTAGTCCAAAGTCATTATTTTCCTCTGCTGTCTGGTTGAGATTTCCTCCTCTGCCAACTGAAAAGAGCTTGGTCGAAAAATAGTCACGATTCATGCCTCTTCAGAAATGGCATGGCTCTGTCTGAGGTTTCATGATATTGTTTTTTCTCAGTCATTGTCTGCTCTATTTTTTTCCATTGGTGTAATGTTTGTCCTTCCAGATTGTATTTCTCAGGTTTTTAGGCCTTTTTTTGGCTGTCAGTAAACATTTCATCACAGATTGCCAGCAGACAATGTTTATTTTCACACAATGACAGGGTTTGCAGGTGGGAGGTTTCCAGGTGCACAAGGTTGGCTCTCTGACAGAAAATGTGTGGGCTTTTTCCTGTGGTCCATATGGCAAAAGATGCATATAGTCAAAAATGACCCTGGTCCAGGTGGCAATTACATGATTAAATTCCTGTTCTACCGTAGTTCCAGTTGTGGAGGCGGAGGCACTGTTTGGGTCGACCTTCGCCCCAACCTTTGTGAAGGAAGGGGAGACACTCACTCTACACTGCACCTTCACCGAGCCACTGCTGCCTTTCCAACAAGATGTGGCCTGGTTCAGAGATGGTGAGGCTGTGTGTGTGTGTGTGTGTGTGTGTGTGTGTGTGTGTGTGTGTGTGCGTGCGTGCGTGCGTGCGTGCGTGTGTGTGTCTGTGTGTGTGTGTGTGTGTGTGTGGGAGGGTGGATGGGAAGGTGAATGTATTCTGTGAACCCATGCTGCACTTCCACCATGTGTCCTAAGGGTGTGTAATTGTGTGCTGCCCTTGTGTGTGTGTGTGTGTGTGTGTGTGTAGGCTGAGCAGAGGTATGGCGTGTGGGTATGATCTGAAAGTGTTCACATACTCAAAAATTCAAACATGTAAGCGAGTTGAAGTGACTCTTAGCATAAATGCTTACCTTATAAAACATCCTGCACTCAGAGAACATTATGTTTAGAACTTGTCCCACACAAGAGGGTCAGAGGTCATGACCCTTCACATTTGAGATCTCATGGCTGTTGTTGATTTGCCCTTTACTCCTTCACATTTAAGGATCCATTTGAACCAGTCGCCAGTATAAGTATGATATCCGACAGTTTTGAAAACTCTGCTATAAAGTTTCACTTCTTTGAACGGCACAATGAAACGAGAGGTATTTAACAAAACACTTACACAAGGTTAGTCTGGTCAATGTTATTGTATGGAACCTGTAGTGCAGCTGCTGCTCTTGCTCTTTTTCTTCTCTTATTCCCTTCTTCCCTTTTCTCTCTTCTCTCCTCCCTGCCTCTGTTGTCTCATCCTCTCTCTTTTCTGTCTCCTTGTCTTCAGGTGTGCTCCTCAGGTCGTCTAATCGCCTGGAGGTGCAGACTGCTCTACGCTCCAGCTCTCTGACTCTCAGGACCATGCATAAGGAGCACGAGGGCCTGTACAAAGTTCGTCTGCGCACCTGGGAAGGTTACACTGAACACAGTGCCTATGTTTATGTCAGAGGTGAGAGCTGGGGGGAAAGTAGCCTACCTAGCACTAGCGTACTGTACTGCACTGCTGCCTAGTTTCTCTTATACCTGCATTTGAATATGGGCTGTTTCAAGAGACTTTGATTATTAGTGTCGTAGCTGTTCCCAGTGGGATTCTGTTTTAATTGTCCATTTGGCTGTTTGGAATGAAATAGAACAAGGCATTGTTTTGGAACTAGATGTTTGATATTAGATTTTATGTGTCATACTGTAATGAAAATAAAGGTGATGGTTAAACATGACTGGTTCACTAGCAAGGCAGTGGCAAAAAAACTGCCTGAATTCTCAAAGATACAGGACAATACATACTCCCTCTTGAGTCCTTAGACTTCTCTGAACAGCGCTCTCCGTTTCAGTATGTCCCTCCACCCCCCAGATGTAAAAGTTGTGCAAACGTTGCCTTTCTGCTGAGACGCTCTACAAAATTCGATTGGGCCTCCAAAGGCAGTCATTTGCAGTGAGTCGATCTCTGTGTGAAGCCCTCCAGCAGCACTCTGCAGAGACTGCGTGGGATGTTAGAGTTAGCAGACCATCCATTAGCCTACCTTGTTGCCCAGTGTGTTTCTGCTAGCTCCACCCAGATGTAGCTAATTAAGGGCTCGCCTCACCCCGCAGCAAATAGGTCCGTGCCTGTCACCTCAAGTATTAATGTTAGAAATTAGCAATGCAGATTGGCCAAGTTTGGGGAACAGATTGAGTCAGGCTTTATTGCCCAGTCCTGTTCCTACTTGTTTTTCAAGTCTACTGCTTTGGCTTGTTGGAGGTAATTATTAATTCAGAATGTAGAGTCAGAAGTTTGGAAACGACAGAAGACAACTGGCTGGAATTGCTTTTTTAATTTTGCCTTGTCACAGTCAATATCTATCTATCTCTCTATTATCTCTTTCTTTCTCTCTTTCCACACACACACACACACACACACACACACACACACATCTGTCTTTCTCTTCTCCACTTTATCTATCCCCCTACTTACCTTTCTGTCCCGTTTACTCCGTCTTCTTTGAATCTTTGTTAAATCTCTTCACATCTGTCCTCTCACTCTGTCTTTTCTTGTGTCCTTCCTTATACCACCAACCCCTGTGACACCCTGTTACAGATGGGTCAGCCGCGGTGGTGGGGGGCCCAGGCTCCCCTCTGCTGGTGGAGGTGTCAGACGTGAACAGGGACTACGTCTTCCTGCGCTGGCAGCCCCCTAGTGCTGATGGAGCCTCAGCTGTACAGGGCTACTTCATCGAGAGGTATGGTGATGAAAGACCATCAGCAATATTTTAGGGCTATTAGATAGAGTGGCATGGAAATCAAATAGAATCATTTCAAAATATGTACACATCAGATATCCAAATGCAAAAGATGCCATCCTTGGCATGTCAGACTACTGTATAAGCTTGTGTGGCAAAGTCTCTGTCCAGGGTCCTGAAATCCTGTAGTAGTTGCAGTCATATGAAAAATGCTGCTCGTGCTGAATGTAGATGGGTAGGATATGCGTGGGTGTGTGTGTGTGGGTGTGAGTGTGTGTGTGTGTGTGTGTGTCGTCTTGAAGAGCGGATTCAAATAGGAAAGTCT
>JASCQY010020115.1:0-10051 GCA_030264315.1 Sardinella tawilis
GATGTGATATAACATGCCATGGTATGACAGTGAGGTATGCCCCAGCCTTATCATTGCAATACAGCCCATCATTAAGGTTGCATTCCATTTACGTTTATGCATTTATCAGACGCTTTTATCCAAAGTGTCTTACAAAAGAGGATAAATATTCAAGCTACCGCACAATAAAGTACAAGTAAATACTGCTTCATGCTACTTCATTATCTGAGGGTCCTGTCACGTGTGGAAATGTCGCTGCGTTCACAAGAAGTGTCCCCTACTCCCTCTGTGTGGCGGGTCTGATCAGTGGCCCAGTCTCCCAGTCTCGGAGCTGGCGATGCCTTTTGGGCCGCAGCTGACATGTTGGCATGTGGGAAGGGTCTTATTTCAACACCAGCACCACTTGGAAATACTTTCTTCTTCTGTCAAAGGCAGTCCAGTTGTGCAGCCGAATTCTAACATGGTTCTGATGGTTCCAGCATGTTCTTGACTAAGATCCTGTGTTCTCTGTTCTCAGACTGGGCCTCTCTGAAGAACTTCATCACATCTGACAGATGCCGGGGCTCCCCTGTTTTTCACTGGATGAGATGGAACAGACTTGCCATGCTCTCACAATTGAAAAATATAATATTTATAAATCTATTTTGTACTTTTTATTTTTTTCGTGGCCATACATCTAAGGGTGCGGTTGTGATTGGTGATTGTTGATGTGGAAGCGGTCCTGTGGTACCTTCCTATTCTTCTGCTCCATTAAATGATGTTCATTTCTGACCAGCTGTGTTAAGTGATGAGCTACTTCACGAGACTGTTCCATGGTGTGAGGGATGTTGGCTAGTATATTCGGTGTAAGTGTTAGGGGGAAAGTGTCTGCTCCCACAGGGAGGATACAACTGACTGTGAGTGTTGTGTAAATGAGTCTCGACATAGTTACACTTCTTACATCTGTCCTCCATTAGACCTCAATCCTCTGTGTGATGGGCTTGCTTTGGCTGCAGTGGCATTCACGAGACTCACCTATGCTTCTTCTGATTAAAGATTGCTGAAAAGATACTCAGAGTTCCTCATACATGAAATGAACAGAAATGTGCCATGCTTGCTTAATTTGTTATAAATAACCAGGTAAAAGTGACCTACCAGAACAATGGTTGCTCAAACCAGCTGATTTTCTTGTGGCTAATCAAACCAAGTTAGTTCTTGCAAGGCCACGGTGTACCTAGATAGATACGTTATCAATCCAAAGGAAATTAATACCTGCAGTGACTATAAAGAAGTTACATCCATCACTATGGCAACAATTACGTGATCAATGATCTACAACCACCTACAAATTTTCAGGTGCATTATTTGTGGACATTATTTATGGTAGTTACGGTACCATTGTAGTGCTACTTCAAGTATCTTAAAGCCTGTCGAAAGAGCGACACCCTGTGGATACCGGAGGTATAGATCAGAGCCAAGTGTCCTAAGTGACACACAAGTGGTGTGTGGTAACGATACGCTAACTGAAGTGGGACATCACATTTCTCCGTAGTCTTGTAACCCCTCGGCGCCCAAACCCACGAAGAAAACATGGAGCGGAAAAGGTGGGAGTGTTCGGCTCTCCCAAATGGTTGGAAAAGGGAAGAAGTGACCAGAAAGTCGGGGTTGTCTGCGGGCAAAAGCGATGTCTATTATTTTAGGTAGGCTGCTTGATGGCCGCTGAACTAGAGAGAGAGGGGGGCATTATTTTTTTAGCCTGGTTAGCTAATTCATTAGCCATATTGCTAACCCCTGATTATGTGATGAATTAAGACAACTATTGAAGTACTATGTGAAACGTAGCTACGCTTAACAGTGTTGTTAATATTGAGCTACTTGTGCAACTACAAAAGCCCCTTTAGTGGATGTTCTGACATGCATAAAGAGCAAACTAAAGCTAACCCAAGCCAGCAACATGGAAGTTGGCGAACTAGCAAGCTAGCTAACATGATGTGTCTCAGAGATAATAACAAAGATAAGGCTACTAGTTAGCTAGCTGGGTAACTAAATGGGCTACGGCTGCCAATCAGTCTGTAACGTTACATGGTGAAAGAAATGGATTTGTCTTTTTCCCCTTGCAATCTTAAATCGTAATTAAGAAAAGTATAGCAGACTCAAAGCCAGCAAGTTGCACATGGCCCCAACTTATTGTGACCACATTTCACTTCTTTTGTGTGTTAGCTATGATGACTAGCTAGCAAATTGAAGTCAAATAACTGGCTAAGTGTCCGTATGGAAAACATGTAGAATTCCACTCATTGCAACTCCGGTGGTGCGAACAAGCAAATTTGCTCAACTTTGGAGCTGCCCGCATTACAGAAAGTTCTGATACAACAATGGGCACGTCTGCTTTGAAGTGAAAGTTCACTGACCTCTAACACCTAGTTTTTGTTAGATAACGTGCGATTACAGCGGTCAGTGAACATTTATTAAAAAAAAAAAAAAAGTAGGCCGATTTGATCAACATCTAATTTATCAATATGTAACTACGTTACATTTGCCTTCGCTTGTGTACAGAAAAACGCATGTTATTGACTGGGAAACGTTAGGTTGAGCAGAGAAGAGTCTAACTAATTTACAGTATGTGGAATAAGATTCAATGTGACTTGTGAAAGCTACCCGATTTTGTACAACCGTAGACGTAGAAATATTACGCATTGTACGCATTATACTGCATTGTTAGTAGGACTATTTGTTTTCTTAAGTATGCAATAATTTGCATACATTCCAAGTCATGTTCGAAACTTTGCACTGACAGAACTTTTATTTAATTTGAAATATCTACCAAAATCAATAATGAAAATGAAAGATAAACATTTGGTTAGTTAAGAGAGATTTTATTTGTAATTGAATGTAGATAATGGAGCCTTTATTAGTATTACTGTCAAATATTGAAAAACAAAAAAAGTTTATTGGCTATGCAGAGTTGCATTCAGTTTGCAAGGTGTGTGTGTGTGTGTGTGTGTGTGTGTTTGTGTCTGGTAGAGACAGCCCCGCACAGGTGCTTGTTTTAGCCAGTTGTGTGATGCACTTTCCTTTTGTGCTGCGATGCTCACTAGTCCCACCGGAAAGAAGTTCCGAAGCAAACCCCAGCTGGCTCGTTACCTGGGCAACTCCATGGACCTGAGCTCCTTTGACTTCCGCACGGGGAAGATGATCTTCAGCAAGCTCAACAAGAACCGCCAGCGGCTCCGCTACGACCAGAGTCAGAACCGGGTTAGTAGGGACTGCATTCTACAGAGGGGAACCCGTCTAGTGAACTGTGTTCTATAGGGGAACCTGCCTATAGGGACTGTGTTCTAAGGAGGGGAACCTAACTAAAGCTTTCTGTTAAGACAAAGATAACTGGAACTGCCCTAAGAATGTAAAGGTAACCTTTTGAATGCAAATGACAACATCTGTCAACCTCTGGTTAACTTCCTAACATTTCTCTACAGTCTTGGACAGGAAAACTTTATTTACAGCTCAGATGTGATTGAGAGGATGTTGTGAAATCAGTCTCTCTTGTTTCATTTGACAAAGGGCAAACCTGACCTGAATACCTCACTACCAGTCAGACAGACGGCCTCCATCTTCAAACAGCCCGTTACCAAGGTTACCAATCACCCCAGCAACAAAGTGAAGACTGACCCTCAAAAAGCCGTTGAGCAGCCAAGACAGGTAACCCCGAACTCTCTGTTGTTTAGGTAAGGAATAACGTCTGCCGAGGTGTCCCGTTATAGGGAAATAATGGTACTGCATTATGTACTGCCCTACAAATCAAGAACGCAGTAACTACACTCACTTGTAAACTGAGAAAAAGGGCTTTAAAGTTCCCTTTCTGGCCAGGCAACTCTGTCGTAGTTAAAGTGGTGGTGAGACTTCCATGTAATACCTATTTGGTATGGAAATGTATGCACATACACACACAAAAAAGCAACAACATTAATATGACATTTCGCCTGAGAAATGTAGTTACTGCACTCGGGGCTATTCCTGTCTGTTCCCGAACAAGGATAAGTGCAGTAACTACAATATCAGTATGTAGAGACAGCTTTGGGTTTGTATTCATTTCACCCTTTCATGGTTTTAAAAGTTATTTATGTATTTTTTTAGGATCATAATTGTCATAGTTGATCATAGTTGAAGACATAGTTAGGTTCATGGTTGCACTTTTTTAAATTAGCACTTTAAAATGTTTTTGCAACCTTAGACATGGTGGAATTATATTATCTGTTATATTATGCAGCACTCCTCTCCTGCATGTTTTTTATACAAGTAGATTTAATAATAATAATCAACAATAGCAATAAATAATAACAATCATTTATAACAACAATGTTATATAATAACAATAAGCAATATTATATTATTACAATTTAATTAGAGCCTTAGGCTATTTTCGGGGTCATTTCACTACCTCTGCTTCTTAGCTCATATCTCAGTCATTATAAGGCCCATCAAGACATGCATCATCTTGATTTTTTCAGGACAGTCTGGACTATCCAAATCAAGCAGTATTTGATGTGTCAATACTTACATGTGGCTTAAATCAGCCTTAGAATCAACAAAAAAATTATGAATTTTGACATAAATTCAACAAACATTATCTCGCGAACCGTTCATCTTACAAACTAGCGGCTAACACCATTAGAAAGGCCGAGTTTTGCTCTATATGCGTGTGATTTCTGTTCGCCAAAAAATGATGGAGCAATCGGACAGAGAAGAACAGGTGCAGCCGCGGCACGAGTATGTATGTGTTGTTATATAATAACTGTAAGCAACATTAAAATGTTACACTTACTGTGTTCTTGATGGCAAGAGGTAACCTCTTGGAACCATAAATGACAGTAATATCCTTTTCTGCACTCTGTTTTTGTAATATGTTGGGCTTTTTGTTTTTACTGAAATTCAAAATGGTGTTTTTTCTGAAACGGGACATTGTTGGACCACATTTTTTTTCCTCAAGATAAAAGAGGTCCTATGAAGCCCATTTCCATTCTAAACTCAATTTCGACCAGATATGTCATTACTGCGTTCTTGATTTGTAGGGCAGTATACTACAGCGGACTGCTTGGCTGCAGCAAGGAGGGAGATTGGATGGGCACATGGGTGTGTGTGCGTGTGTGTGTGTGTGTGTGTGTGTGTGTGTGTGTGTGTGTGTGTGTGTGTGTGTGTGTGCGCGCGCGTGAGCTTGCAGTGGGAGAAACAACTAATGTCTGTGTGTGTGTGTGTGTGTGTGTGTGTGTGTGTGTGTGTGTGTGTTCCTTAGCTGTTCTGGGAGAAGAAGCTGAGTGGAGTGAATGTGTATGACATCGCTGAGGAGCTGGTGAAGAGCATGGAGCTGCCCAAAGGCCTGCATGGTGAGTCAGGAGCAGTGATCTGTGTGTGTGTGTGTGTGTGTGTGTGTGTGTGTAGCTGTCCAAAGGCCTGAGTGGAGGGGGAAGTGATCCAAAACCCATCATATGTAAGATAGCAGTGATCATTGTCCTGAAGTCTGTGCGCGCGTGTGTGTGTCCGTCCGTGTCCCAGGGGTGGGCCCAGGCTATGTGGATAAGACCCTGCTGTCTGCGATGGCCAGTGCGCTGCACACCAGCTCTGTGCCCATCACAGGGCAGCTGTCCGCGGCCGTGGAGAAGAACCCCGCCGTCTGGCTCAACACCTCCCAGCCGCTCTGCAAGGCCTTCGTCGTCACCGACGACGACATCAGGTAAGCTCACTACTCACCACACACACACACACACACACACACACACACAGGGAGAGAAAAACACTCACATTCTTCACTGGAAGACTGATGTCTGCTGGACAAAGACAGAAACACACTCGCACTCTCTACAGCTGGACAAGGCCAAGCCGTAGTTCCTCTGGGATTACTAAGCAATCTTTCTTCTGTCTATCTGTTCATCTGATGCACAGGCCATGTCTATCCACAGGCCATGTCTATCCACAGGCCATGTCTATGCACAGGCTATGTCTGTGCACAGGCCATGTCTATGCACAGGCTATGTGTGCAGGCCATGTCTATGCACAGGCCACGTCTTTAAATAAAGTCATTCTTAGCTTTATTTGGGCGATCTAGGGGTAGATGTTGACATTGTTCAGTTCAGATTTAAACAAGGATTCGCACAATACACTTTTTATGTCCATATGACCTACCGACCTTGAATTATGGATATCTCCCCATTGATTTTGATAGGGGTCTGGTCTTGTTAATCCCAAATAGCTGCCCGAAGCCATCCTCAATATGTCGGCTGAGTGCTACTACTGCTACTCTTAGTACTACTACAAATCCCTCTATTGCTGGCTTACCACAATAGGAGTAACCACAGATCTCCTGCTCATCAGTCCCGCCTAGTTTATGGTCGTCTGACTCTGTGTTACGCAGACACACAGTCCAGCTGACAGGGACATTTTTCTTCCATAGTTCTCCACCATGTGTCCGTGGACGTCTACACCAACACACACCACCAGACACTCATTTACCCACATACTGATACAGTGATTAAAAAGTCGCTCAGCTCTGTCTTTCTATTATTAGCTACTGTTGCTAATAGAGACATAGCATTGCTCAAAAGCCAACTTATTTTTGTTATTTATTTACCAGCAAATTATGCTTGTGCTTGTTGTGCACTTGCATGTTGCTAACCCAAAACACGCTCCCTCTATCTGCAGTCTCCGTTGGTAATGATGGATAGCTTAAAAAAATTGTGAGGTTTCTGTCAGCCATCAAAAGTGCGTATTGGACAGGGTCTACAACAAGAGGGGTTTGCATGTCTGCGTATTGAGAGAGTCGGGCGAATATAAATATAAAGCAACAGATACTCAGCTTAATGCCCAAGGACACTTAGGAACACTTCCTGCCCAAGTGAAGTTAATCTGTGTCCGAACTGCAAGCGACACAGTCGAATGTTAACAACAAAATCAGTTTGATTCCTTTATTTTCAATTGAAATATCCAAACTGAATGAGATGCGACGCAGTGCTAATCACATTTTTGTTTCCATGCCTGTCATTCACATTGCATTGCTCGGCTAGTTTGAATGGGGAATCTGGCGAGTAGCCTTTCGCTGCAGCCTGTAGGACAAGCAAGTTCCAACTCCGCCCACATCCAAGTCGGCCATGTTGTGACGTCACGTCCATACATCTCAAACGGCGTAAAAAGTTAAGCGTGGAGGTTCAGAACTAAGTGTAAAATTCGCCTATGCCATTTAATTATACTCATTGTTGACCCTGTTGCACAAAACGAACTGGATAAAATATTAAAGATATTTAATGTAGTGGTATAGTTTATGGGGTTCGTTGCATGGAATAGTTTGCATGTTGGATCATTTAGGGTCATCAACCCCGCTGTTAATTGCACGATGCACTGGATAAAATATTTAAGATGGTAACTGTGGTGTACATTTGCGTCGAGTCTTTTATATGGATTGTTCCTTGTTAGAAATTAATTATACAATGTTATCAATGAATTTCAGTAGGTTTAGGTTCTGGATTTCAAATTAATCTTCCACGATTTATATCAGTCAGCATTGTGGGTAGAGTACGTGACAGTTAAGCGGTGGACGGAGATTCGACTCCCAATTGTTTAATTTGGAGTTTTATTTTTATTTATTTTCCAAATAAAAGTGTCCAAATGACCGCTAAGACCGCTAAATAACAGACAATTTCATGGTCAGGCTACAGACGCATAATTATTTTTATATTGAATAACATCTGTCCATTGCACCAGACCGTCTCGTAACAGCAGCTCTTAACAGCAGTTCTAATTAGGCTAATACTTTATTTAATAGTTTACGTGCATTGATGAACATCGATAATTCGGCCCTCACAAAGTTAGGGTAGCAGTAACATCTTAATTTTCTAGCCGTTGGTAAAGTTTAGGCTAATAAACAGACAGGAAACAAATCGGCGCTTGGAGCTTTTTTTCTCCCGGTGTTGGATATGGACGGGGTTGGATATCCAACCTGCTTGTCCTACAGGCTGCAGCGAAAGGTACTTGAATCTGGCCGCATAGAATGGTTCTTTAATGGACTCAATTTAGATGGGTCTCCGTCAATGCTACACAACAGCCTCACGCTCGCTTGCAGTTAGTACATGATGTTACCCAGGCCAGCCAGTACCTGCCCACTGGAGCGCATCTCTCAGAGGCTGATGGTCCAAACTGAATAGGATAGCATCAGCCTTACACAAGCTACTCCATCTATGATGTTACAAACTCTCTTGTTTTCCTGCCTACCGATGGCCTTCAGCAAGCTCTTTCAGTAGGGCTTTGATTGGCTCTATGGTCCCCATACAGGCAGCAGGAGGAGCTGGTGTTGAGAGAAAATTGTTGTTATTGTTGTTGTTGATGTGGTGTTGCTCCAGGCAGCAGGAGGAGCTGGTGCTCAGCGTGAGGAAGAGGCTGGAGGAAGCCCTCATGGCCGACATGCTGGCGCAGATCGAGGAGGCTGCTCGCGATGTTGCCACGCTCAAGGACGAGAACGATGATGATGATGATGATGATGACGACGATGAGGAGCAGGATGCGGAGGAGGTATAGCCCAGGTGAGACACAACATAGTCACAGAGGACCTGAAGTGTGCATGTGTGTGTGGTAGTCACAGAGGACCTAAAGAGTGTGTGTGTGGTTGTCACAGAGGCTCGAAATCAAGTGCAGGTGTCAAGGGAGGAGAACTGGGACTGGGCCTTAGCCTATTTTAGAAACCTTTTCCCAAAACTAATAGTGGAGAGAGTTTGGGGTGCAGGTACAGAGTGTTAAAGTACTGTATTTAAGGCTTTGGGTTTAAAGGAGAAATATACAAGACTTTTAGATTCATTTACCAGGTTTATGATCACATCAATGGTTGAGTGACTCAGTAAGGGCAATTTATGGTTCTGTATTTAACCGATGTCGCCATGCAGACCGTCTGTGGCGTTGTGGAGCCCCACTGCACAAACTCTGCATCGCCAACCTGTACGCACAGCACGCGTAGTAACCAGGCATTTTGACACTGAAATACGCCGATACGCATCAACTTAAAAGATTGCCTGCCTCAAAAAAAGTTTAGACCAATCATAGTGTAATATTCGTTCTCCTTTGCCGTCTCGTACAAAAAAAGATCTAAAGTGAGATAGAGGCGCAGAGACAGCAGCACCGTTGACCTCTTGAGTCCCCAACACGTCCCCACTCTGCTTGTCTACCTCGCGTCATGTTATGAGCTGCTTCGCAAAGGTAAATGGGTATGGGAGGGAAATTTATACTGAGATTGACAATTTAGCTACATTGGTTTTAATGTTAGCCTTACGTTAACGTTACAGTGTATTTGCGAACTACCTCGTGTTTAGTCATTTGGCAAATGTGTTGCTTTTCATGACACGCATACAGTAGCCTAATAAATCCAAGAAGAGCACACCTAGAGAATGCGGTTTGTAGCTGCCACAGGTTAACAAAAGTAGGCTGAAAATGAATTCTCTAAACTTGAGACGGACAGACCGTTCATATCATTGACAGACGTTTATTGCGGCCAAACACGCATGTCAAATACAGCCCAAAACAATGGCTATTGCATTTCATGACTTTGTGTGTTTATGTCTTAGATGTTAGTTTGTTGATAACTGACTGGTGACTTTATAAGATACCTGTCTGGTGACTTTATAAAATAACTGCCACACATCAACATTGACATGGTTGACCGAAGATATAGGCCTAGGCCTTCCATGTTAAATTCTATGTAACATGGGGTACGTCTGTTGAGTCTCTGTATGCCAGGGAATCCTTGGGTAGAGGACTCCGATGTGTACTATCCGAAATCGTTTATGTGGCAATCGCCAAAAATCTTCAAGGGTGGCAGGTATGGCATCATTTGACCTGCAGCTCCAAACCTCTCAGACTATGCGTCGAGACGAATAAACTGCAGCTCCAAACCTCTCAGACTATGCGTCGAGACGAATAAACTGCAGCTCCAAACCTCTCAGACTATGCGTCGAGACGAATAAACTGCAGCTCCAAACCTCTCTGACTATGCGTCGAGACGAATAAACTGCAGCTCCAAACCTCTCTGACTATGCGTCGAGACGAATAAACTGCAGCTCCA
>JASCQY010020124.1:0-10051 GCA_030264315.1 Sardinella tawilis
GTGTGTGTGTGTGTGTGTGTGTGTGTGTGTGTGTGTGTGTGTGTGTGTGTGTGTGTGTGTGTGTGTGTGTGAATTATATCTATGTTGGGGAGACAGTAGGAGCTCTCTCTGGGTCTTACACAGAACCTCCGCGTGCTCACTGACTCAGATTGCCATCATTAGTCAACAATGGCCCCTCACAGTGAGGGTGTGTGTGTGTGTGTGTGTGTGTGTGTGTGTGTGAGTGTAAATAAGTGACTGCTCCTGTGTGTGTGTGTGTGTGTGTGTGTGTGTGTGTGTTCGGGAAATGCATTTATATGTTTTTGACAGGTTAGAGTGCAAACAGTTGAGACAGTGAGACAAACACAAAGCCTTTCAGAAACCAGAAGAACACTTCACCATCTGGGAAGTGCAACTTTATACCCCAACCATGACAATGTACCTCTTGGAACTCTAAATGGACTGGTGAATACTTTATATTTTATTTATTTTTTTATTTATTTTGTTTAGTTTGTTTATTTTTTGGAAAATAAACTGCTTTGACGAATAACTCCACTGGATCTGAAGGTGTTGACTCAGCAGAGAGGCCCAGTAGTGAGGAAGAGACTGGGCTTATCAAGGCAGTTCAAGGCAGTGGGCTGCTACTACTGTTCTCCATGACCAGTGCCCTCTCAACCACTGATCAACACAAACATAGGTGGACACACTAAGAGTATCTGATGCTGCTCCTGTTGTGTTGTGTTGTGTGTGTGTGTTGTGTTGTGTTGTGTGTGTGTGAGTGTGTGTGTGTGTGTGTGTGTGTGTGTGTGTTGTGTGTCTTGGTGTGACAGAGAGAGAGAAAATTTGTGGGTGAGAGAGAAAGAAAAAGGGAGAGAGAGGGAGAGAGAGAGAGAGAGAGAGAGAGAGAGAGAGAGAGAGAGAGAAATATATATTGAGAGAAAACAACCCTTCAACCCTCTTTGGTGAGAGTGTGTGTGTGTGTGTGTTTGGGGAGTGGAGGAGAGCCAAGGGTAGGAGAGAGACAGTGTGTGGTTTGAAGTACAGATGGAGGAAGCGTGACAAAAAGATGAGGCTATTTAAGAAAGGAAAGTCAGGCCAAGGTGAATACTTGAGATACTGACTGTATTTATCTGCTCAACATAAAGGAAGAACATCAGAAGGAGGTCACTGCCCCAACTTTTTCTAAGAAGTACTGCATACTTCTACTGCCAGGAAGGTGGAAGCGCTCTAACATAACGTTCGAACATTATTATTATTTAACATTATTTAACATTATATTTAACATTATTTCCCTATAGTGGGACACTTGGAAGGACGTTATTCTGCTTATCACATGGTACAACCAGCGTTTGAAACATAAAAGAAACATGCAGTTCACTTTTAAAAAGTGCTAACGACCTGTTAAGTTGCTGTACTATATTGGTTCCTGACAACAGTGAGCTTGATGATAATAGCTGATTCCACTGCTGCTTGCTAGTTCATCTGTCGCTTTCTATTGTCACCATAGTTACCATTCATAAGTAGCCTGGGAATACCCATGCTGCCTTGCACGCTCGTTCCGAACTGCAAGGCAGCCTGGAGACCATGGCCGAAATTTCCACATGAATTTGGGAATCAATCACACAACGGGGAGAGATGGCAAGACGATGCGTGAACTTTTGGACAAACGAAAACTGAAATACCGTACGAGAAAATGTATGGGTGGTCCCCAGACTAAAGCTCACTTGATACAGAGTGTTTTTGAAAAAAAATCCTGAATGCTTTTGTAAAATGCCACCGCCGCCGCTTTTTTTCACCCAGGCCTGGTGCTTTTCCAAGTTGAAAATATTTCTCCTCTCCAAGAAAAAGCACCCGACGTCAAGTGCTTTTGTGAGTTTGCTTCACAGTGGTGACTGTGCTCTGACTGAAGTTCTTTTTCAGAAAAAAAAAGGTGACCAAAACAAACCAAATAACTAGTTGAACATGTAGGGTCATATGATCTGACCAACAACATACGGCAATGCTCGTTGCCTTCTATTTTTATCTTTTAAAAATACAGTACACTCTGGTCAAGTGTGTATTCTGTAATTGAAAAACACTCTGGTGACTCTGGTCAAGTGTTTTCTGTAATTAAAAGACTCATTGTGAACACCCCCTAGGAAAAATTCTGGGATTGGGCAACCCCGAGGAGCAATAGAACCCAACAATCAGGCATTCAGGCATAGAGATAAGGTTTAAAGCAATATAAATGTATTTAAACACAAATGGAAAAGGGGATGCAGGGAAGTGGAAGAGCCCAATATTTTAGTACGGTTGTTCTGAGATGGATGTGTTCGGTCTCAAGCGCTCTCCCCCTGGTTGGAAGCAGGGGAACGTGGCCCTATAGCATGGCCCGCTATGCCACCATGGCTGGAAGTGAAGGAGGTGACAACCGGTTCCTTGGCCCAGTCGTAGCCTGGGAGTCTACAGCATCCTGCTGGGGTAGCCCTCATTCATTCACAACATTGTCACTGACAGCAGGGCCTGGGATAAATAAAACTGAGGCACAGCAGAAGAAAACACTCCACACAAGCAAGTGGTAATCGTCACATATGAGGCACAGCACTTTCATAAACACACTAAGCAGGTGTTTGGCCAAAAAGACAGCTGATGGTGGGTTGGCACAGGCTCCAAGGGTAGGACGGAGAACACAGCAAGGAACCAGGATGCAGCGGGTCAGTCGTTGACGGCTAGGGGGCAGGTGACCACAATGGATTAAAGGCTACAACACACACACACACACACACACACACACACACACACACACACACACACAGCAAGGCATAGGCTAAAAGTGAGTGGCTACTATGTGGCTAGAGAACAGAAGTTAACAAAGCACAGCAATCCAGGCGCAGTGGCAAGCAGGCGTCGGCTACCAAGTGGCAGGAGTGGCTCTACAACTGGGGTCAGGGAGATATTCAGCCCACAAAATACAATTCATCAAACAAGAAGACAGGGCTACTACCTTCAGACGATTAGACACGTTGGCAACGTAAGGGCTCCTGTATCCAGTCCGGAGGGAACAGTCCACGATTGCCTCTTGCAACCTCCCTAGGCTTCTCGGGGGACTCCCCAAAGAGGTTGAGGTCCTTGGCCCAAGACCTACAGTATGTTCGCCCTCCGCCCTGTGTCCCCCGCCCTCCACCCTCCGCCCTGTGCCCTGTGCCCTGTGCCCCATTGCCTCCTGCCCTGTGCCTCGTGCTTTAAAGTGCCTTCCCTTTATATGTGCACCAGTCATTCCATTCAATTAGCAACGCCTGCTGTCAATTAGGAGTGCTGAAGGTAGCCATCCTGTGTGTTGTTCAAACTTCTCCCTGCAGGAAATACAACCTGTCGTCTGTACCATTCCACCCCGTGACAGATGCACCCGCTAATCACTAATCACTAATTCCCTTCAGATTTTGCATTTTTATGGAATTTTATATGCGTTTTCAACCACATGTACAGTACATGATATATATTATTATTTTTCTAACTCAAGGACTGATGGTGCATTGAATTCTTTTGAACAGCTAGTAGTTTCTATTAAAGGTTCTTATTCCTTCAGGATAAATTGTACCGGAATCTCTGTCTCTATACAGTTTCTGCGGTTTAACAAGCATTGTAAACGAGTTTTGAATGTGCTTCTGCACCAATTACAGTAGCTGAAATAGTGATTTAATTTGAGTTACCAATATTATATAAAATATAAAAAAGTTTATTTGAATTTTATTCTGCCTGCTTGTCTTTTGTGGCACTTTCATGGCACTTTTAGGCTGGCAAATAGTCATTTCACTTTTGAATGCACAGACAAGATAACATCTGAGGCTGTTTATGAGTGACTATTTTGGAGTGTGTGGTGGGTGTGTATGTGGAGGGGTGGAGTAGGGGTGTGTGTTAGTGACTATGGGGGCTGCCCGCGACTGACCACTTGGCGCCAAGCCTGTAGCCAACTGGAAGTGGGGTCAGTAGGACGTGGGATGAGATAAAGTTGAAAGTACAATGAAAACAAAAACATTATGAAGAAATCAATTGGGCATCTGAAATTACATTATGTTTTGGACAAGAAGGAACACTCTTTTCATACAAAATCATCTTCCCAGTTAAATTAACATTTTTTAGCCTTATTGAACTTTTCCTGCCTAATACCATCCCAACTTTTTCTAAGTTGCTGGTGCAAATTTGAAATAAACATAAATATCCTGGGCAATTACATAGGACTTGGACTTTGAACTTGGACAATATTCCATGGTATTTGTATAATGTGAATGATTACGTGAAACATTTTGTAACAGCCAAAAATAAGCAAATAGCCTACTGATGAAAAATGTAAGTGTCTTTGGGACATAGAGTAGAATTTTAGCTATAATATTTCACTAGAGATATTTAGAAGGTGCGTCTCTTTACTTACCTAATGTCACCTCTGACTTGTATGTTTACAGTACAGTATTTGTACTCTCATTTAGGCCTTTATGATAAGGCATGGGTAACTGCACCACTAGATTATTTCCCTGCTTTATTCATTTTCAAGTATGTTATCTGGTCAACTCATATGTAGTGGATTCGATTATTGGTACTATGTTACTATTACTAGCCTTTGTAAATTGTGAAATGAAAAATTGTAAATTCTGCACATTATTTCTCCCTATAATTATTCTTGCCTCTTCTTAATGTTTCAATGATATGTACGTTAAGACATACAGTATGGCGTAGGGAGGACCTTCAGACCCGCACCATGTCACAGCATGGCCACCCCTCTCATATACCTTTAACAAATTCAATTAATTTCAATTTCATTTATACAGCGCCTTTTACAGTAATGTCTCAAGGCGTGAGAATAGTTAATGATAGGAAGAAACCTTGAGCAGTTCCACGACTCAAGGGGCTGACCAAACTGCCTGGGGTCATAAAATGTCCATATTTCCACAAAAACAAGACAACATGATAGCAGCCAAACAGTTAATTGTATAGCAGAGAGCAATATGATAGTACCATAATGCATAATAATCTATATAGGCTTATATATCTATGTGTGCGCCTGCGGAGAGCACAAAACCAAGGCTATGTCAGTTGCCCTTGTCAAAAGTGAAAACGTCAAACGTCATTATGTCAGGAATAACGTCCGCCGAGGTTATAGGGAAATAATGGACGAGGAGGAAGCGTTCTAACACTCCGACGGCAAAACCGTCTCGAAGGACGTTATTCTGCTTATAACACGGTACAACCAGCGTTTGAAAAATAAAAGAAACACGCAGTTCACTTTTAAAAGGTGCTAACGACCTGTTAAGTAGCTAGTTAGCCTACTGACCACAATGAGCTTGATGATAATAGTTGCTTGCAAGTTTAACTGTCATTTTCTATTGTCGCCATAGTTACCATTCAAAAGAGCATTGATATAGAACGGTGATTAAAGTTTTTTACCCGAGGTGCGTTCAGAGTAGGCGAACATAAGCGATCCTTCGCCGCGAACGCGTTGACATTAAACAATTCTTTCTGAATGATTTTTGGACAATGTTTTAAAAAGTTTGTTTTAAACTGGAGATCTCCATCTGGGAGCACATCTCTCACAGTCCCTGATCCATGTTCGTTTGCGGAGAACTACCTCTTTAGACTGTTTGCCTATTTTCGCAAACGATATTTTTTAGCGATTTTTTTAGCAAACGCGTTGTGGATGAAGGCATGTCATTTCAAATTTAGTCAACTGACCTGCGCTGCTCCTGATTCCTACTGCACAAGCACAACGCTCTGCTGTCATTGGTTAATAGTGTCGCATTTGACGGATTAATTTGCGTAAAGTTCAGCAGAGCTCAACTTTTGACGTGACGTCTGAGCACGCAACCTTCCCAAGATGCTTTGCGAAAGCGTCGTTAACGTTCTGACGGGCTCCATTGAAAATGAACTGCACCGTATGTTTGCATATGTTTGCCTACTCTGAACGCACCTCAGATCTACTTCATATGTGTCCCGTTATCTAAAATTAATGGACACCTTGTCAACCAATCAGAAAGCAGTATTCCATTCCACCGTGTGATAACATACAAAGCATGGTCACTTCCAACAGAATTACTCACAAAACTCCGAGCTAAGGATAAGAAAAATAAGCCAATCATGTGAAGCAACATGCACTATGAATGTCTGTACAGCCATGCAACAGGAGTGTAACTGAAGCTTCACTTCAAGTGGCATGGTTTAGGCAAGCGCAAAAAACTTTCTCTGATGCAGAAATTGTGAAGGAGTGTATGAATGAAGCTTTGGAATGAATTAGGGCTGTGCAATCAATCGAATTTAGGGATAAATTGTGCAAACGGTTTAGTTAAGCAGCGCCTGTCAGATGCCTTGGTTAACGTGAGTGTGGCAACTTTGGAATGGTATGTTTTCTGTATGCGCACATTTAACATCTTTTGTCGTATCGTTACCTGGCTTCTGTTGATTTTCTGGGGTTCGGGGATTAAACAAGAATTGGCTACAGGAGGTGAAAGTCTTTTCTGTTGTTGGGGCGCGCTGCCGACGGGAAGCTCTCATTTGAGACAGAGGTGTGTGAGTTTCTTATCTTGTTGTTGCCTGTGTTGAGCGCAAACACAAGAATTATTAATCCCGATTTAGGCCTATTTCCCTGATTTTGGCCTATTTCACAGCAGCTATTTTTGTCAAGAGGTCACAGGAAAAACACAGGTGTGATTAATGACAGCCAATAAGATTCTGATACAGTGTAGCAGAATCAGATCCTTACTGGACATTGGCTGCTGTGAAATATGCCCATCTGAATGTAAACACATTAAAAATTGAAAGGACAGGTTTATTTTTTAATACTTAAAGCCTTGTTTCTGATGAAATACAATTGTTAAGATTTTAATTTTGACACATGCTGCTGTTAGGAGAATTTTCGGGTTTTTACTGCAGCCTTCAGAATGGAAGCTAGGTGCATAGGCCCAAAATTGCTCCTAAAAATGCATTAAATATTCCTTTGTAAAGATGTGAAACTCACCGTGGGGTTAGTAATGTTTACGGATGCACTGACACAAAAATCATCACAAACCTTCCTTCCTTCATTACTTTTTACTGCTGCTAAACTCTTAGGCAGATGGATATGGGTGTGAAAATAGGTCCACAAAGAGGGAATACCTGGAAATCAGCCTTGGGGTCCTGTTAGCAACCTCTGGTTCCTCGGAAGCTGCTGCCTATGGGAAAATCAATTCATTTTTCGCAACATCGGTGTGCACATGCAACTTAACGAGAGTAGACGACTACCGCATTTTGTCGGCTGAGTTAGAATAGCCTACATAAACCAAGTGATTTTTGGAGGGAAATTTGACCTTTGTGAGGTTATCTCAATGTTGCTACCCAAAAAGCTAAAGCAGGAAATCCAATGAACTGCAGTGTCAGTTCATGCCAGTGGCGAGCAAGATTCCACACAGATAGCCATGGTTACTGACTTGCTTATCTTGTTTTCATGTAACGTCCCACTATGATCATAGTCCATTAAACAACCCATTCACATTAATCTCCATACTGTTGTGGCCAAACTCTTCTATAATCAGTATGATAACAAACGTTAACTTTGTGATTGTTATGACAATAGGTCGTCATAAACGTCATTGACGTGCCTCCTCTATTAAAAATAAATAGTCAAAAACCTGCCGGAAACCATGCAGTTTGCGGCGATCTTTATGTCAGCACATCAGTGAACATTAATGACCACTAGGTAAGTTTCACGTCTTACAAACAGATGTTTAATGTGTTTTAGGAACGATTTCGCAAGTTCACATATCTGCCATTCTGAAGGGGGCGGGGGAGCAACAGCATACCCATTGTATTTCATCAGAAACAATATGAAAATAAGGCTTGTTAAAAACCGAACCTTTGCATAAGGAAACAAAGAGAGAAAGTGTATTTTTTCAGTTGTACTTCTACTTCTACTTTATATATGATAAAATTGGGACCTTCCTAAATTAATTGCCAAAAAAGTCTCTTTTTTTCATTTTTTTTTTCAGGAAAGACAAAAAATAACAAGTATTTAGGCAAAAAAGACCAAAATGAGCTTATTTTAGGTGGGTGACAACATGAAAACTAAATCACAATTAGCATTTTGACATCTGGAGTCTTCAAAACAGCAACAAGCTTATCTCTCAAACACAAGGACACACACTGAATTCAAGGTTGTTAACCTATGGGTTATGTAATGACCGCCAAGTTGAGTGGTGCAATGATTTAAAAAAAAAAAATACGGCTTTGAACTGGTATCTGAAAAAACAACATGCACGCGCACACACACACACACAAACACACACACACACACACACACACAGACACACACACATAAAAACAATGCACAATTGGTGTTGCTTGGATCAAAAATAAAAAAACAAGTGTCTCTTTTTATGTACAGTATGTCCTGAAATAGAAAAAGATATATGAAAAACATATGAAATAATATAATGTAAAATGTTTTTTTAATTACAATTCTGACCTATTCTGAATGTTATTTAGCCTAATTGTTATAACTTTGCTTCAGAGCCCTAGCTTGGGAATACCCATGCTGCCTTGCACGCTCGTTCCGAACTGCACGGCAGCCTGGAGACCATGGCTGAAATTTTCGCATGAATTTGGGAACCAACCAGAAAATGTATAGGTGGTCCCCAGACAAAATCTCACTTGAGATTCAGGCTGGTGTTAGCCAGGCTATCAGAGCCCAGCTTCCCCTTAAAAATTATTTTGCTGTCTGATGATGTCATCATACATGAGAAGAGAAAAGGCTTCAAAAATATAATTACGACATTGACTCAATCAAAACATTTTAGTTTTGCTTTGCTGGTCACACATCTGACACCGTCCCAAAGGCTCTGTGCCAGAGAATGTTATATCCAAATCATTCTTCTTCTTGCATTCTTCTTGTCCAACTCAAACTACATTTATACTTTGGTCCCAAATATAAATTTATACTCTTTTATCGTCCAAATAAAGACAAAGTTGCCAAGTCTCCATTTGCTTTGAATACTGTTAGTGTTCTCTATTACTTACTGTAGGGACAGACACCTAGCCTAGCACGCTAGACCAATAGCAGCAGAAGAAAATTCTTGCCTTGGTTTTGGTCTAGTTTCGCACAGTACAGGCCAATCCTGGCTGGCTGCGACGGACAATTCAGAATGTTCTATCTGTGTACCGAGTCGTTGGGGCAGGCTTAGCACGATGACGCCAGGGCTGTGGACTGGTTGTAACACCTGCTTTTGTTTGAAAACATTGCCTTGTTAGCGCTGATTGGTCAGTAGCGCTGGCCTATTACGTGCAGTGTAGTTTGAACGACAACTGTTGATCCCACCCACACGCTTCAGCGCTGTGAAATGTGTAAACCCTCGATATCTCAGGAAGTGTTACGCCAACACATAAGCCCCTTAAGAAACTCACTGATATGGAACTGCTTTACTGAGCATGCTACAATACATTACATAATATCATGTTTATGGAGAGCACCCAGATCACACAGATCTGATCGTGTGCATAGTTCTGATGAAAAAGAAAACGTCAATAATTAGCACAGAAGAAAATTCATTGTAAAGTATCTATAATGACTTTATTAACACAATTTCATTTATCATGACAACATATAATCACATGATATCATCAAAAATAAATTAAATTAATAATAAAATAGCTGATTTGGGTGTACTGTAAATGGCATGGACCACTCTATGTTGCAGACTACACAGCTTTGAAATATGAGTAAGTGATCATCCTTAGCTCTTCCAACCCTGTTGTTTGTGTTATATGAAGGAGACAGAGGAAGAAACCATTTTGAACAATATATTGACCAAAAATGAATTAGCAACTTATGGTAGGCCAACTGATGTGCACCACAGCAAATGAAACTGAACGTGGGGTGATGGTGCACCACCAGTTAGTAAAAGCTGACAGTCCACTATTTTACGTGACGGTCAAAATTCGCTCATTCTTGTCTGACAGTAGCCTGGGCTTGCCCATACTTCCTGTGACACTGCACACATTTTCATGTTCAAGTCAGTATGGCCAAGCTGCCTATTTACTGCATTTCCTGTCCCAGAATTTCAGGCACCAATGAGAA
>JASCQY010020185.1:0-10047 GCA_030264315.1 Sardinella tawilis
GCCTGGCTTTCGCGACCATCAAAGCTCATACGAGCTTAGTCTGGCCAATCTCACATACTAGCCGCCTTCTCAAAGGAAGAATCAATGTTAAACTTGCTTAGCCCGCCTCCTTCACCTTGGAGTAAAAGATCGCTTCTCATTGATGCCTGAAATTCTGGGACAGGAAATGCCGTAAATAGGCAGCTTGGTCATACTGACTTGAACAGTGTCACAGAAAGTATAGGCAAGCCCAGGCTAGGTTGCAAGCACTAATAGCCTATTTAACATTAAACATGCCAATCATCTGTGGAACAGAAAGGGCTTTAAAAACCTTATCCTATCATTTGAGAGACCAGCATCTGTGTTCTTCGAATGGGAGATGTTGGAGAAAAGGGGCAGGACCATTTCAGTTGTATTTTTTCAAAATCTGTCAGTGTTTTGAGAATTCCATATTGTACCTTTAAGGCAACCAGCCACCCCTTGCACACTGATACACTCACACCGGAATGGGGATGCATGACCAGAGTGCACAAATGCGTTCAGCACCTTGGAGAGCTCCTGAGCATGTCTGTTATGACTTCTACTTGCCCATGGAGTCATCTTCAGTGAATGAAATGTGAAATCAGTATTATACTAAATAGAAACATTTGTAAAACAAATTCAATGTAAGGCCAAGCTTTGCCACAGTGACACAGATTAACCTAAAAGCAGAAATTTGCACAGTTACTGTATGTTCTTTTATGTCCGGAGTCCACTTTTTTACTTTTTGCCTATATTTTCTTTGTTGGATCATGGTCAGATACATCTAACATGTATTATGAATGTGCAGAGAAGGCTGTGTCATGCACATGCATATACATTTCGGTTTTATGTAGTTTATATTGTGCTTTGTGGTTTTGTGGAGCCAATCTGGATTAGTAGGCAAATAGTAATCACACCCAGTGCAGATCTCCTTGACTAATGTAAAAATGATTTCAACACAGTCATGTTACTCGCCCTAAAAGGTGGATGAAGATGAAGATCTGTTTGAAGTTCCAGTTGCTTTCACATCTGTCAGTGGGCTATAACCCCAGGAAGCAATAGGCTGTGTTTTGTTTGGTTTGTCTTTTTGGTCCAAGAACGAGCCCAATCTATCACTGTGACGGCTACTTCGATTACTGGGGGAAAGGAACTCAAGTCACAGTGTCTTCAGGTGAGTAAAAGTTTAGTATTTCACAACTAAGGACAGCGTCAGTTGTGTTGTTTAGCGACACTTTTTGTATGAAGGCGCAATTAGTTGCCTCATAGTGATTACTACTTTGACTACTGGGGGAAAGGAACTCAAGTAACGGTCTCCTCAGGTAAGTTTAATTAATGTTGTTTTCAGATAAACGAGCGTGATGAATTGTATAAATATTAGGCTACCTGGTTTATGCTTAACATGATATTCGTAAATGATCGTCTGGAGAAAAAAAACAGAATTTATTTAAGACTGGGAGATTGTGTACAGGGAATGTTGCTTAGTTTACTGCCGTGACGGTGCTTTTGACTACTGGGGAAAAGGCACAACTGTTACGGTTTCATCGGGTAAGTTTATTGTAAAACCTGTACTGGCTTAGACAATTTCATAGTTTTTATTCGTGAACAAGCTCATATAAACCTAATAAACTAGATTAGATTGTCTAAACTCTACAATTTGCAATTAGACAGTCATCACACGCGACCTTGTTTTCTGACCATTTCTGTCCGAACCATGGGATGATATGGTCACTGATGATCGAAGAATGGATAGGCTATTTTAATCAGATATTTTATGGCATGCTTGGAATTAGAAGAGATTTTGTGTGAAGTTTTTGTTCGTCGCATCTATTACTGGTATTCAGTGTGACTACGGTTTTGACTACTGGGGTAAAGGCACCTTAGTGACCGTTTCTTCAGGTAAGACAAACAGTCAACTGCTTATTTTCTCTGACTTCAAATTAGGAATATTTAATAACCCACCCAATACCTGATTGGGGCTACATTTGCTTCCAGCAGTGTTTTGCTGCATTCAACAGCAAAATATCTACTGGAGCCTGGTTTGACTAATTCCATGATTCCTTAAAAATATTCTCTATCAGTTAGGCTACCAGTTGGCTGCAAGAGCACTCATATGTAAAGTTGTAACCTTGTTATATTTTCAAAAAATGTTTATTTAAATATATGTGAAATCGATAAGCTTTTTGAACGGCAAATACGTGAAAAAAATTCACTGTGACAACGCTTTCGACTACTGGGGGAAAGGAACCATGGTCACGGTTTCTTCTGGTAAGAACAACGAATCCCATCGCGGTTACTTTCTGCTTGATCTGCTTGTATTTTTGCTATTTTAAAATATTCGGTGCATTGAAAGTATAATTTAAAACCAGAGTGTGCCATATAGGCCTATACTGGACAGGCCGACAACCAAATTGCAGTTGGCGTAGGCTAACAACTACTACCGTGGAACTTAATGCACAAAAAATATGTATTTGTCTCGCGTGGTTGTTCTAAAAAATGCCGTGCAACTGGGCATTTGACTATTGGGGCAAAGGCACTATGCTTACTGTCACCACCGGTAAGTTGTCGCCTAAGTCTCGGGGAGATCAGAGTTTGTCATTTATGTTGACGTAAATGTTGATGTAAAGTAATTTAATTTCCTTATTTGTTATGTCTGTTTATTTTTATAAGGAGCCATATCGCCACCGACGTCCATCTTCACACTGTCGCAATGTGGTTCAGAGAGTGGATTCGTCACCCTTGGATGCGTTATGTCAGGATTCTTGCCAGCCAACTCCCAGAAGTTCAAATGGACGGATCCAAGTGGAAGTGCCTTAAGTGATTTCATACAGTACCCAGACATCTTAAAAGATGGAAAGTACTCCAAGATTAGCCAGATTCGCGTCAAGGAAGCAGACTGGAATGCAAAAAAACCTTTCACCTGTCAAGTGGACGGTAACGACTTATTAAAAGATGAAGCTAAGAAGCAAGGTAAGAGTTCTTTCTTCTTTAGAAGCAAAGAAACACCTTTGGTATTGTAGAAAATCTTGACCACTTAGTTGTAGGCCTAATATGTCAGTAATATAGGCCTATAACTTACAAAGGGCCAAAAATATGTCTTTTTACAATAGTTCTAATTTTAGCAGCATGGTTTTCTAATTTAGATGCACTGTAAGGAATGTGTTGAAATCTAAAAGGCATTTATGAACATATGGCCTAAAGACATATAAAGGAGTATAAGCCTACCAGGTTCATTTCCATCTACACTCTCTACCTGTGATTAAAACAAAATATGTGTATTCATATTGGTTTAGTTGCTTCAGAGCAGTTCCTTGCAAGGGTTGACCTTTGTCACATTCGCACTGTATTTTCATGATGTAGCCTAAATTATATAGCCTACATGATATACATTATCTGATACATTGGCTAAATGATAATATAGGGTTGGGGCTAACCCTATATTATACATTATATACATTATACATTTGATAAGTTGTCTGTATTCAACTGGGGGTTACACAAAATTCAGTCAAAATTCAGTCAAAATAATTAAGCAATACTGTATATGCTCATCATGTTTTGAGACGTTTGTTTATCAAATATTTTAATTATGGAAAATGTAGGCTAAATTCAGGGCTGTAGTGGACATGTTGGTCTGGAACAGATCACTTTTTGTAGGCTATGTCTCACTTTTTTGTATTAGGCAATCATTTCTAACATTATATGGCGTACCTCACTAACAAAAAAAGTCCCCACTACCCCTCTGACTAAATTATTTGTAATATGTAACTTGGCTTTAGATTGAGAACTGTTTTATAAATGCAATAGTATGCACTATGGCTTTAAGGCTGGTATAATTTTCACTTATTTCAGTAAATGTCAATGAGAACAGTGCATATGTGGTGCTGTTTTCAGCTTGTGTAAACTCCATTGGCTTATTAGTGGACCATAGGCTACACAAGATTCATTGTCATTTTGTCCTAAAGATCCGAATGCTTGTGTTTCAAATTGCACAGATATATAAAATAATCTGTCTATAAAAATGGTGAAATAATTGTGGGTGAGGGAATCTTCTCCCACTGATGTTGCAACATAAGATTGATTCAACACAGTCCCTGTCTTAAAATGTTTATCATAAAACAGGATTTCAATTCAGCATTTCTCTCCATAAAACACTTTACCGAGAACTGAAAAAAAAGCACAAAATGTTCAAATAGAAAAGAATGTACTAAATACTGTATATGTCCTGAAAGGGTACATATCATTGAATCCTTTGGGTGATGGACTGCATTTCACACAATGAAATAAATAGTTTCAACTTGATTATATTAGTTTGAGATCATTTGATCCAAAAATCCAAATCAAAATTCAATTAATTTCACAGCTGTACTTCGACTGTAACCCTGGCACATGGACCTAAATTAGGCGATGGATAGATACGAAAATAAATGGGCTGTTTGATGTCGTTCAATTTCAGCCCACTCAACTGTATGATTTCGTAATCTTTGCGTGGTAACTTTGCATTATGGGATGTCCATATTGTTGACCTCTTTGCCTAATATCTGCTTGCTTGAAGTGCATAATTTCAATTTTTTGTCCATGTTCCTATCTAGCTCTACCTTCTTCACAACCACTGTGTGTGTGTGTGTGTGTGTGTGTGTGTGTGTGTGTGTGTGTGTGTGTCTTTTTTTGCTCAGTGGTTGATGAGAATTCAAACAAAGGACTCTCACAAGGGCAAATTCCTTAAAGGCATGAGAAAGTTTAGCATGCTTGATTCTCTGAAGGGTTTAATGTTCTCTGAGACTCCTCTGTTTGACTGCTACTTCAAACATACCGTATAAGGCTCTGATAGGACCTCTGACTCTCTGTGCTCTGGGCTTGTGACAGTGGTAGAGATGGGATTGGATGGCTACCTGAGGGCCATTGTTACCTCAACAAGGCACTTACTGTATGTCCGTCATTAGTTGACATTGAGCATGTCCAAATGTCACAGACTTGTATACAGCAGAATCAATCTTTCCTATGTCAAAAGATTGCAATATGTATGGATGAAATCTGATAGGCTACTTCAAATCAGCCAGCCTCCTTCTGACTACCACTATTACTCTTTTAGCATCTGCACAAACCTCTGTCTTTGTGTGTCTGTGTTTGTTTTGCAGAAGAAATCCTGCTAACTCCATCTCTGTATGTAATGACGCCTACAAGCGAAGAATTAAATCACAATCAGACTGCTACCTTTGCCTGCTTAGCTATTGACTTTGCTCCACTTGACCACACATTTTCCTGGAGAAAAGAAGTAGGGGGGAAAAAGGAACCTCTCAGCAGTTTTTACAGCTTTACGTCCCCAGCAAAGGGAAATAACTCTGCTACCAGCTACCTGCAAGTCCCTGCGGATGAATGGCACCACGGCACTAAAATTACATGCGTTTTTCAGCATAAAACTGGAGAGAAAGAGAAATCTGTGGATTCTGCTTATACTCCAGGTGAGCTGCTATTTTATTAAACATTGTTTCACACTAAGCAGTATCCATAGTGTTAGATCAGAAGATGTTGATAAAAAGTCCATGTTTGCTTTCACTTATGATAAATAGATAATAAAATGGTAATAATAATTATATTGCTTAATGTAGTATTGTTAATGTAAATTATGAATCTATTGCTGACTTAATCACTGATAATAATGTTAGATGCCATGTTTCAGATTTGGTATAATATAATAATATAACAGTTAGGCTAGTGCTGATACTAGTAATGTAAATACATACCTTTTGGAAAAAGTGATAATTGGACACTGAATGGATTGAGGTAAAGGGCTAAATGTTGCTAATTGTCTACACACAGATGACTGTGAAAGTGAAGAATCCGTGGTGACGGTAGAAATCACTGCTCCCAAAACTGAGGATCTTCTTGTTAAGAAAGAGGGCTGGGTTGAGTGCAAAATTACTGGCAAAGTTTCAGGTGTTCAGAAAGATGATATTGAATGGAGAAAAAACGGCAAAGATGTGGTGTGGAAGACTTCACCAGACAACACAGTTGAGAGCTCCGCTAGTATCACCATCAAGCTAAAAGTCAAATTTGAAGAGTGGCAAGATGACACAGAGTTCAGTTGCTTTGTCCCTCATGACAAGCTTGCTTCAGGAGTGACCAAGTCCATCAAACGAGAAAATGGTGAGTTGAATATTGACATTAAACTCTTGTTGCACTGTTGCACTTTTCTTATAATGCTGTGATTACTGGACTAGAACACATCATGTTGGCTGCACCTAAACATCCCTATTATTCAATGCATTGAAGAACCTGAGAGCAACTTTTGGGAGGTTTCCCAGTAGACAGGCAAAGTCATTTCAGACTGCATAGGTGACTGATGCAAAGACTAACATGGCTCTCCCATTTTCAGGAGGACCTCACATTAAGCCCTCAGTCTTTCTAATGCCTCCCCCGGAGCATGACGGCAGCGGCAGCATGACCCTTACTTGCCATGCCAAAGATTTCTACCCCAGGGAGGTGTTTGTGTCTTGGCTTGCTAATGATGAACCAGAGACAGAGAACTCCAAACAGACTGACGTGATAGCTAATGGCGACGGCACATACTCAGTGTACAGCCAGCTCACCATCACTAGCGAGAACTGGGATAGTGGTGTAGTGTACAGCTGTGTTGTGTACCACGAGTCGAGCGAAGCCACTGTCCGTATGCTTACCAGAACCATGGACAAGGCCTCCCAGAAGCCCAACATAGTCAGTCTGAATATGAATCTCCCTCAGTGCAGGAGCGGCTAATGTGTGCATTTGTTTTTGTGTGTGCCCGTGTGTGTGTGTGTGTGTGTGTGTGTATGTGTCACTTTAGTGTTCTTGCATGCTTGGTTCTGTGTTTATTGAAAGGCTGTTGTGTTTGTTTGAATATCTTGTGCTCCTCTTGCTCTTTGCTTCTGTGTACCTTTTTCTGAAGGTCCCTTCATTTGGCCAATCAAATTCAAAGCAATAAAAAAGCATGTCATTATTCACGTCACGTCCTGTGCTGTTTGTCACTGTCTGTCATTGTATGCGATCCAGCTCTATATAGCAACACCAATTATAAACCATTTGTTTGGTTCATAACTGTTATATGAACATTATGTGTCAATTACTTACCAAAATAGCATTACTAATGTTAACAATCTGGTCAGCACTTGCAAAAGTTGCAAAAGTTTTGGAAACATTTGCACAAGTTTGCCATCCTTACACTTACAAGGTTAATTAAATAAGGTGAAACGATAAATGCAAGAAAAGTCTCCACGTGTCCAATTGTCTTTAAGAAGCCGCAGATCAGAGAGGACTGATCCAACCAGAGGCGCTGCTACTGTTTTACATTGAGCTGAATGTGCTTTCCGTGTCACACAACTGTGTCAAATGTTGGTCTGAAAGTCCATCAGAATTGTGTTGCATTTGTGTCCAAAGCGAGGCGTTGGCTCATTTGTGCCGTGCACTGACATGTGGTCCTGTATGTCGCATAGCGCTACACGTTCTGGAACAGCAGCAGCAAGCCAAGACACAAGCATGGGGTCATGTTTCAATTCGTCATGTAGTCATGTAACTGTGTCCTCTAAATACACTCCTATCTCCTCAATCCCCTCCATGTAATTGTGAGATTAGTCAGGTAGGAACTCAAGGCAAAACTGCAAGTACTGTGTGTTAAAGCCCTGAATCTCCAAAGGTGGGGCAAGGTTCCAGTCCAGTCTGGCTCATTGCTAAGCTCTCTAACTGTGACCTCTGCCCCCCAGTCCGGGACCCCTGTGCGCCCTTGGTGTGGAATGACAGTCAGGACAAAGATGGTGATAGCATGGCAAACACTGCCTTCACCTTCATCTTCCTCTTCCTCATTATGCTCTTCTACAGTGTAGGAGCCACCGTCATCAAGGTGAAGTGAATAAGCTCAATGGTGTTGCAGTGGTAGAGGGCCAAAATAATCAGACTAAATCTAGCGGGGTTGTTACACATGTTGTCGTGACTGTAGGAATATGCCCAGATTGATGGAATTTATCTAAAATCGTTCAATCTCACACATAGCTAGATTGATGGAATTAACCTAAAATCGTTCAATCTCACGCATCTCTCTCTGATGGGGACATACCTTGTATTGACACAACAGGCCAGATGCCAGGGAAGGAAAAATCGAAATGTGTTAGAATCATATAGTATTGGCTTCTACATTGTAGCACTACAGACCCAGGCTGGCCAGCTCTAGTCAAACACATGGCTCATCTGGTCTGTTCCATTAGCTAACTAGTTTTGTTTATAATGGGCTAAGTAAACAGTGAGCATATTCATAAATATACATTGTATAAGATCAGGGCTCTTTCAGCCCTTTTCTGCTTTTTAATATGGGAGAATTGGAAAATATGCACATCAGGGTGCATGAGACTAAAGGCTGATGTATGTCTTATTTCAGGTGAAATGAAGAGGACAGCAATCTAGACCAATTTTCTTCTGCTTCGTACAGTTTTGCATTTTTTTTATTCAGAAATATCGGTTGGACTTTGTATATATTTCAATGTGATTGCCATTTTGGATTTGGACAACAATGGTAATAAAGATGCTTGAAACGGATGAAGTTGTTTTCAGCATGTGTGTGTGTGTGTATATATGTGTGTTTGCGTGTTACTTATTTCAACATTGTTTTCATCACAATTTGGAGCTGACAAAGTAGGCTGCTCTGTATCATGAAATCACAGATAAGAGGTAAGCTGAAGCAAACAGATCCAAAAAAGTACAATTACAAATCTCACGTAAACTTGACAACAAGCAAATGATACTGAAATGATGCTTTTCTGACGGTAGCATTAGACGTTAGACCAGTGTTATTAACTGAATGATTAGAACTATTCATAGATGTATTCATGAGTCTTTGCTTTCCAGAGGAAGTGCTTCGAGAACCCAGTCTCTATGTAATGGTCCCATCTGAGGCAGAGCGTCTCAACAAGACGGCGACTTTTGTCTGCCTGGCCCGGGACTTTTCCCCCTCTGCTCACAAATTTCTCTGGATGCGTAATGGTGAGGCTGTTTCAGAGGGGGGCAGCTGCCAGCAAGGCTCTCAGGCCAACAATAACACTGCCAGCAGCTACCTGGTCCTTGGTGACGACCAGTGGGTGAAGGGCACCACAGTCACTTGTTTGTTTGAGCACAAGACTGGCAATGTGTCAAAAAATGTGGCCCACCAAACAAGAGGTGAGCAAAATATGCAAGTCCACATTGTCATCCTCAATATTATTATTGTTGTTGTTGTTGTTGTTGTTGTTGTTGTTGTTTTACTGTGTAAAAGCTGAAAAAAAGTGTATACATCTCTGGTTTGAAAGCCTAACTCTGTTGGTGGATTTAAACAATTCATTTTTATACCAGAGGAACTTCCATAAGAATGCTACCACACAGACAGTTACGGCTTTCCATATGTCCATACAAACACATTGATTGAAAATGTGGTCATAAAAGGTATTGCTGTAGTTGTAGTTGGACCAGTGTGGTAACACTTACTTGATAGATGAGTTCATAACACATTCATAGCAGCTGTCATAAATTGTTCATAAAGCATTCATGACTTTCATAAGACATGACTCAAAGTTGTGAAGTATTCAGAATCACCTAGGCTATGAGTTTAACACTGATGTAAACTACATAGATATGACACCAGACTCTGGAAGGCATACATTCCCATTTGAGTTTAGGGAAGTTAGCAAAAGATGATAATTACCTGCAAAGGTTACATGATTTTTTAAAAATAAAACAATTCAAATACTGTAATATGCTTGCTCAAGATATGTCTCATTGACACTGGACTTGCCCATTGAGTTGGGTGTGACCATTGGACTGGAGTACAATCAAAGCAGCATTACCGTTTTTGGCTTAAATCTGTTACCTGATCATGTCATATCGGAGTCAATCAGAGTCAAGATACTATCTCATTGACACTAGACTTGCCCATTGAGTCGTATGTGACCACTGGACTGGAGTAAGCGTAGTTTTTAATTATGCTTTCTCCAGTCCAATACTCTCAAAGCAGCATTACTGTTTTTAGTTTAAATCTGTTACCTGATCATGTCA
>JASCQY010020205.1:0-10047 GCA_030264315.1 Sardinella tawilis
TGTTTGACATGGCTGTCAAGAGAGAGGTCCTGGTCAATGATTACCCCCAAGTCTTTGACTTTTGGGCTGCATGTCAGAGAAAGGCCCTGTAGTAGATTTTGTTTGTCAATTAACAATGCCCCCATTACCATAGCCAATATCTACGGCCCCAACACAGATGACGCCACTTTCTTCCAGAATGTTTTTTCATCACTCTCAAATCTCTTTCATTTTAGCAGGCAACTTCAACACAGTTTTAGACCCCACAATAGACAAATCTGAACACTCAAAGAACAATCGCATCTGCCATTCCACAAAAATAATGAAACAGCTCATGAGCAATTTTGGCCTTGGCAATAGTTGGCGTCTGCAACACCCAGACATCGCAGGCTATACTTTTTTCTCACCAGTACACCACTCCTATTCTCACATTGACTATTTTCTGACCAGCTTTGGTGACGGTGGTGATGGCTCGGGGGTCCCTTCGCTCCCCATCCCCCCGCACATGATGCTCGCGTCCACTCACTCACATCTACTCCGGCACTGTGCAGCACGCCTTACTTTCTTTTAAATGCTCTACACATTAGGACGCGCACACCATACATCCTCCAATAACAGAAACAACATGGTCGATTAGGGCATCTGTATAACCATAATAACAGATGGAATGGTTGATAATCTGAAACACCGCAACTGCTATCAGGTAGAGGACAATACTACTACTACTATTACTGTGAGAATCTTCCCAAGGCTACAAAATACAGGGGAACAATTTTGGTTCTAAGTCCCAGTTCCAAGAAAAACAAAGCAGGGAAATGAGAAACAGTGGTGATACAGGGCAGTTAGAACTTCGTCCTCTAGAAAGGCACACAATTACAGCTGTTTTTCTGATCTTTTTTACAGTGTATAATGTATGTACTGTATGTGTGCGGAGTAGCCTATGTGTGTGTAGATTATGTGTAGCCTATGTCTTTGGTTGCTTTAGGATGCCTGAATTTCCCCCAGAATGAGTTAAGTATCTGATCTTATTTAATCTTATCTTACAAGCAGTGGTAGTGGTGGTGGTAGTGTAGTAGTTTATTTATGTAGCGTATAAAGAATAAATCGAGACATTAGAAGATTGGAAAAGGGAACAGAAGTATAGAACAGTGAAAGAGAGAGAGAAGATAGAAGGGTAAGCAGAAAAGGGAGGGAGGGAGGGAGAGAAATAAGATTAGAGAAGAGAGGGGGAGAAAGGCGGGCTGAAGAAGGTTGCTGATTCAGCCTCTCATAGGAGGTAGAAAGATGGAGTGTGCCAGCAGCCCCACATCCCCCGGAGACACAGACAGAGAGAGAGAGAGAGAGAGAGAGAAAGAGAGAGGAAGGAAAGGCTGCAATTAAGCACACACACACAACTTCATTAGACTCACTTACAAACATGTCCACACACACGAACACACAAACCAGCAAACAAACCAACAGAAACAGCATTTGGAATCACACATTCAGTAGTATACTGTTGAACTCCACTGCATACCAAACATTCACACACATGCACGATTCCCTTCGGTAAATATTGCAGTCAACTTGACTGTCCTGGAGAAATCTCGCTCTGATCTACCACAATACCACACTGCCCTCTTCTGGCATCAGTATGTTGTGTCAGGTCATTTTTGTCCACATGGAAGCTCTCACACATGGAAGGACTAATGGACACAGGGATGGAAACACGCAACGCATGCGCACAAACAGATGTCTCCAGAACCAATGGGAATGAAACTGGATGGACTCAGAAACAGACTGACAGTGAGAAGGACGTTCAATACTTGGATGACTTTAGTATGGCTAGACAACACCAAAATGCACAAACCTCTCTCTCTCACACACACAACACACACACACAGACACATGTACAAAGGGTCTCTCCACCTCGTCTTTCATAAAATGAAAAACCCACAACACACACATTTTCTGTCTCTCTTCCTGTTTGCCTGTGGATTACAGACAGATGGTAGGAGTAATAAGGGCACTCTGTTCCCTCTAACATATTCTCTCTCTCTTTCTCTCTCTCTCTCTCTCTCTCTCTCCTCATTGCACAATTATAGCCCTGAAACATAATTAATCCAAACCACACACACACACACACACACACACACACACACACTTCGGACTCAGACAGCCCTAAAGTAATATGCCTGACACAGTCATTGTTCATTGTCCTTTTTTTCTAATTTCAATGTGTACTCTCTCGATCTCCTCTCTCTCCACTCTGTCCTCTGAGATAATCTTTCTCCTTTGTTTTCAACCCTCAATCCTTACTTTTACTACTCTTCATCATGTTTCCCTCCTCCTCTCTCTCTTTTCTGTTTTGTTTTCTTTTCTCCATTTGTAAAGCTTCATGGAGAATGTTAATGGAGGACAAAGGAGGAAGAGAGAAGCAGAGAGAGAGGAGGTATATTTGAGTCAGTGACAGAGGCCTTGGTGCCATGGTGACGCTGCATGTTACTAAAGGGGTGGCAGTCAAGTGTGCTCTGTTGCTGGGGGCCAGACCACTGCTCACATTGGCAGCAAAGGACACCTGCTCTGGAACAGTGCAAGCCATAGCAGATGTGTGTGGTAAATGAAAGTGTTCATGTGTAAGAGAACATCTGTGCTGTGTGTGTGTGCCACTGTGCCAACTCTTTCACACACACACACACACACACTTGTTTTTTTTCCAATCTGTTATTGGTCATGGGGCATTTGCAAGCCCTCCCACCACACACATATATAATAAGGATCAGCAACTGTAATGGAGAAAATCAAGTATCACCTTGGTATTTGTATGAGGTCTGTTGTGTTATAAAATGTAATATTATGTCAAACAGCCAATGCAGAAGAGCAGATTGTATTGGGTCAGTGAACGATATTGCCTTGGTGGAGGTCTTTTCTAGTTAAATGAATATAATGCTCCTTTATTGACCTATTCATCATACACACAGTTCTCCACACAATCATCAAGGCTTGCTTTTCCTGTATTGCTTTTGCATGTTTTTTACCTCTGCCAAGGAGGTTATGTTTTCAGTCACGTTTGTTTGTCTGTCTGTTGTTTGTGTTGCAACATTACTTGAAAAGTCACGAAGTACTGCATGGATTTGGATGAAATTTTCAGACAACATGGGTGATCCATGGTGATCCGTAACACTTGCATTGGTCAGTGATCCATATTGCCTTGGCGGAGATCTGCGCTCTCTGAGTGCTTTTCTAGTTTAAGATGATTTTCAACGTATGAACATATTACTCTCTTTGGCTAACTGACCTGTGTCAAATCTATTCTCGGAACACCAATTGACATCAAATGCTTCAATCTACCTGAGAATCGTTGCTGATCATGTCAATTCCTTTATGATCACAGTGACTTTGAGGCCACAGCTTTTGGGCAGGTTTTGCACAATCACAAATCAACTCATCACAATCACAAAGTGGCCAAGGAATAGTGGGCGTTTGAATCAGCTTTGGCATTGACTTTGGAAGAGATAGACTATTCTTTATGCATATCGTCTCAAGTTCCTGTTTGTCACAAGTGACTGCACAAGGGGATCCATTCTAGTAAAAGTTAGGGTAAAGTACAGTATGTAGCTGTTTTTGTCCACAAATACATGTGTACAAATAAGAGGCCTATAGTATGGTGTGTGTGTGTGTTTGTGTGTGTGATCTCAATCCCACCTGTAAGCCATGTTGGTGCGGTCTGCAGTGGTGTCGCTGATGGACAAGTTGACCTCTCTCAGATACAGTTCCAACCTCCTGCGCTCCATCAGCCTCTTGGCTGCTTCTAGGATCTGCCCGGCCAGGATCCCAGCCTCGGAGCCTCTCCCCCCGCCACCCGAGGATCCCCCACGGCTCTTCCTGGAGAGAGCGTAGAGGTCGCCCACAGAGAAGCGCTTCTTCCCTGCTGTGGCACCCATGGGGGAAGCCGCAGAGCCTGCCCGCCCTGCAAACATGGCCGCCCGCTCACACCTCCTCAGACACTAATGTGGACCCACAGGTTCTCCCTCACCGAAAACTTGCCACCAATTGGATATGCTGTTAAACTTGGAAACAGTTCCTGTGATGCAAACAAAGAATGCAGCTGGAACTCCTCTTTCCTTGTAAATGCAAACATAGAACTTGAATCCAAATGGAAGACAGTAGAAGTTAATTACGGGAAGACGTTTAGAGAATCTTCACTTGTACAATTTACACAGTCACTTTGATTCCCTATTGTAACATTACCTGTCCTTTTGCAGGTCAGACGAGGTCGTTATCAGTTCCTCCAAGAAGCAAATGTGTTTTCCAAGAAGCAAAATTGTTTTCCTGTGCTCCACTGAGATAATCATTACACACACATGAATTTGTTTACCGTTTGCTATCCCAAATGATTGATAGCGATGAAACAGCTGGGGACTTCTGCTCTGTGAGCTTCTCTCTGACCATCAAAGCCTTTGAAAACAGTTTGAAACCCCACCTTTTTTATTTGAAGGGCATCTTGGGATTGGGTACAAACACTCACTGAGATTACCAGGAAACACAAACAGGGCGGGGGCTATGGCAGGATGCCACACCTAGACATGTCCTCCACATTGTGGTGTTGGGGATTAAATTAAGATTAAGCACAGTGTGTGATGACCAGATAATAATAACACAGAGCCATAGATCAGAGAAGAAAAGGGTTAATATATATTTTTTTTTTATTTATCATCTAGCCTATTCCTTTTTTGTGTATTGTATTTTTCTTTCCTTTTTGTTTCTGTTTTAATTTAGTCTTTTTTGTTTTTTGTCTTTCTTTACACTTTAGTCACACTTTCCTGTCACTTTAGTTTTGTCTATGAATCGCTTTATAAATAAATTGATATTAACAGAACTTGGAAGGACAAAATCATGTAGGCAACAGAATTGTTCTAAAATAAAGAAATTGTAATTTTCTGAAAACAATTTTATGAATTTTACATTTTATGTATGAGTCACATGTTTTTTGTTTGTTTTTGTGGTTGTGAATTCACTTCCAGTTATGTTACGTAAGTCAAGAAGTCATCTGTCCACTCAACCTGTTTGGACTAGACTCCATTACGGGGGAAAATGGAACATATTCCAACTATAATCCCAGCACAGCAACTATAATCTCTGTATCTTGTTGTTGCGTTCCAGGAAAAAAAAAAGAAGAAAAAAAAAAAAAAACAACGGACACAGAATATGGGCCAATACTAAAGATAGTTTGGATCTATTTGCCTCTCTGATTGTCTGCTTTGTGTTTGGCTGATAGGAAGGTCCAATATCCTGAAACTGTTTATATGACTTTTTGGCCAGACAAAATTGTGTTAAATTTTGGGTCATTTCAGAAAATGAAATGTGCAAAAAAAAAAAAAAACAGAACAAGCAAGCAAAAAACAGAACTGAAATGGTTTTAATTCCAAAAACTCCTTCTGGTCGATCTGGACAACGCATTGCATTGTCTACCTCCAACTATCCTGTTCCTAGAGATTCATGACCGATAGCAGTGCTGTCCAGAGATGGAAACAGTTGTTTTCTGAGATGACATTCTGCCTTAAAGCCCCTATGTGTATTTTTCCAGGTTGTCAATTATCAAAATTTTACTGCTTTAATTAGTAAATACGTCCATACAAAAATCTAAGTGTTTTGGTAGGCTTTGTATTTGCCATTTATGGTGCTTCAGCGTGGCTACAGAGGAAACTGGTGCAAATTCACAGGGAGTTAGCTAGGGAGAAATGATCGAGGGTGCACTATGTGAAATCTCCCCAAATGGATCATACTCATTATCAAATGTGAACGTAAAAGAGAACAAAATAGTCAAGAGAGCGAAACCAGCGACACTCCAGAATGCGTGAACATCGGAGCTGCTTTTCCCAAATGGAATGAGTTTATGAGGGGAGGAACTTCCAAGGAGAAGCCAATTTGCATATGCTTTCTTCTCCACAGGTAATTCAAACAAACTAAAGTAAAGGTTTTTCACGTTATATCCCAAAGCCTAGCCAGGGAATCTGCTTGAGTCAGTCCCCCTAGTTATTCCACGATTTTGACAGTGCTGAGTGCATAGTGCTAGGGCTGCCTGATAGGTCTGATTGGTCAGTAGCGCTGGCCTATTACGTGTAGAGACAGTTTGAACGTTAACTCGGTCCCACCCACAGGCTTTAGCGCTGTGAACGGTCCAATTCCAGACTATACAATTCATGTATATAGTTTGGCTTGCCAGGCTACAAAAGTGGGACAATGTGCAATGTCTTTGTGTAACACTTGAGCACACACACACACACACACACACACACACACACACACACACACACACTTTCATGATGCAGGATTTGCACTGTACTGTAGCACTTAAAAACTATTCTTACTCTGGGTACACAGTACAATTTAGTAGCAATGTCTGTTTAATGTTTTGCATGTCATACACTGTCATATGTCTAATGTTTTTAAATCCTTGACTTAAGAGGGTCTGCATAAGAATTCCAATGTGTTTTATGCACAAATGGCAAATAAAGAACTTTAACTTTGACAAATGAAGAGCACTTAGAGTGCATAAGCAAAGACAAAATATACTTTCCTTACACATAGGTTACTATGTTTTACATATATTAAAGGAGACATGGAAAACCATTTTTTCTTTTGCCAAGCCCTTATGGCATTGGTCTTATTTCCAGACTTTTAAGGCTTTCCCACAAATGTACAAACTTTCCAAAGAATGGAAAAATGTATTTCAAAATGGCATACTTCTTTAAACTTGAAATTATGAAACGATTTTCTTGGCTAAAAAAAAAAAAGTTGTCAGTGAGACGCCCCGGGCTCTCCTAGCAGTAGCATACAGTTAGAAGTACAGCAGTGTGTTTTTCTGCCATCAGTGGCATCCAATGAGATTGCTGGGAATGCTCCAGTAATGTCACCACATTGATGCAATGCACAGTTTCCACAGCACAATGCTTCAGATCTTGGGAAGAAATTATATATAGAACAAAATAAATATATATATATTGCTTTGGCATTGTGTGTGCTAGTGGTGGGGGCTGGGGTGAGCTCATCAGTATTATAATATTTTTTTTTTTGGATTACAGGCCAGAGATTATATTACCACCCTTCATCTGGGATTATCTCAAATGAGTTCAGAACTCTAGGCAGGGACGAACCACTCCAAAAATACACACAAGCTTATTAGTTCCAGTTGGCTTAGTACAAACAGTGTACAGAATTCACATACATGCCCCCAATATTACCATCAGTATTCAATCAAGTAAACTGAACCAGAGACTACATCAGCCTCAGTATGCTCACTGTGTCTTCAAACTTCATTTGGGAGGGCTCCAGTAGATCTGTCCTTGGTTGTCCCACCTACCCATGCAAACATAATTGATGATGGCCACTGTCAAAGTGGTGAGTCAGAGCAGCAACTCTGAAACACACCAGAGGGTGTGTGGGTTTGTGGGTGAGTGTGTGTAAAAATGGGAGAGTATCAGCAAAGTGCTGACTTATTCAAATACATTTATTTCATCTTAACTGAAACTTGATGTACACAAATACATGATGGGTCTGATTATATCATGTTTTGACTATTTAGTGTGGCATGGACTATATTAGTTACATAAAACAAAATTGTGTTTCGCAGGGAAGGTCAATGCAAGTCCAGTTACACAATTGTGCACACACGTGCATACCCACCCACCCACACACACACACACACAAACAACAGTCACAAATAACACATGCTCTCTGTCATTCTCACACACAGATGTGAGCACGCACACACACAAACGACATTTGTGTGACTTAATATTGAAAGCAATCCAGTAAGGTCACAAGCTTTATTTATCCTGCTTTTAACCTTCAATCTTAAATAACACATTTAATGTTACAAAGACACATTCACTCCTTATACTGGAATTCTGCCTGATGGCTTTTATATGATCAAAAAAAATAATTAACCATATTTACCACTATTATCAAAAAACATATTAACATGTTATAAAACAACCCGAAGCAACTGAGATTTAGACGGCAACGCTAATATTTTCATTGGTAAATACTCTTACCAATAAACATTTTCTTCATTTCCATTAACTGGTTTATGGGCGTCTTTGTAAAAGACAGCTGCTTTTGAATGGTGTTTGGGCTTTCTCAGATTTGAGAGTTTTCCGCTCTGTTGCGGTTCTGTTGCAGTCACTTGGTAGTTTTCAGCCTGGTGTGAGCTGTCTACTTGAGGGTGAGGGTGGGCTGAGTGGAGAGCAGGGTCTAGGCAGCGCGGATGCTGAAGAAGGGAAGGGCGCGGACAAAGGAGTCCAGCCGGCTGTTGAAGAGCTCGCTCTGCAGAGTGTCTCCCAACACACACAGTGGGTTCTTGACGATATACTCCACGTAAAGCTGCTCATGCACACACAAAGACAGGAGCCGTCAGTCATCCAGTAGAAGTTCAATCTATTGATTTGTGCTAAAATGATCATAACATAAAGATTCCTCATTGTAAGAGTCTAGGTTGCATTATGACAATAGGGAAAGACACAAACAAAGAGAGACACACGCATGCGCGCACACACTAACACGCACGCACACACACACACACACACACACACACACACACACCGTGCTGTAGATCTGGTGCAGGATATCTCTACAGTTGGGCACCCCCAGGTCTGTGTTCATGATGATCTTGATGCCAGTGGGCGTCTCATAGTAGTGAAGTTTATATCGGCTCGTCTGGAAGGACACGAAGCCATCCTTCCTAAACGTACCGATCAAGGAAATCAACACACAATTGTCGTCTAACCCACTTCATTACACACACACACACACACACACACACGCACAGCACAACAAATCACTCTGAAGAAACAGAGGCATGTGAAACATGTGAGCTATAGTGAAGAGCAATAACATTTTATTGGAGGTTTATGCTCTGAGAGGTTAATCCCTACCCCATATCCCAGCTATCTCACCACCACACACAAACTCAAGCACAAACAGTGGGACCATTTCTGGAGGATACATGTCCAGTGGAGACATCTTACTGACAAATGATCGAATAGAAAACAGCATTCCATACATCAGCTTGAACTCCTGTGTGTGAGAGAGAGAGAGAGAGAGAGAGAGAGAGAGAGAGAGAGAGAGTGAGAGAGAGAGAGAAATTACCAAGGAATGGACACAGTGGATGAGGGGCTCTTTCTCTACCTTTCTCTACCCACATGGTGCACTATCCTTTCGCTATATGTGCATTGTCGTTACTATCTTTTGAGCACATTGTTCATGTTTCCTGCAGAAATTCATGTAGTCTAGATAGGAGGTGACATTGCACCCTCACGGGCGTATCAACACAGGTGTGGTCTGGCGCAAAGCTCACTAGATGCTAATATAAGGACAGAAAACAAGTCCACCACTGACCGTGGCAAACCTCAGTGAATCAGTTGTGCATTGCTGAAAGTCTATTTTATGGGCACATAATGTTTGTGGATATGGAAGACAACTTCTGTTATCGACAAGAAGGTAGCAGAAACAAGAAATTAGGCTACAATGGAAACTATTACAAATGGAAAATCTGTATGATGTCCATGAAGATGAAGTGTCTAGGCTACAGCTCACACTTACATGTTTGCCAAAAAACTCCGAAGATTGAGATGTAGTCCAATTTAAATCCAATTAGATCCATTAAGATTATTATGGAATTCACATTGAATATTATGGAACATAAAGAAGATTATTATAAAAACTATAGGGAGGATCTCTGAGCAGGCTACTGTCTTCCTCATTGGGAAGACCTTTGACAGGATAAGCTATTTACAAAAAAATACTTATTTTCCTTCTGTGTGAATTTTATTGCCAAAAGATGGTCAACAACCGATGTTAACTTACGTTTTCTAAAAATGTTCACTAAAAATGTATAGGCCAGGGTATTCACTTAGTATTCAGGCATAGCCTATCTAAAAAAGCTGTTTTTCCTTCTTAACTTCCAGGTCATGTTGAATAGCCCAGATCATTGGTTCTCAAACATTGCTATTAGTCTGGTACCGGCTGTATTCTCGCTGGATTTTCTTGTTAAAATTTATTTTTTTCCTTTAATTGATTGGACTGGGG
>JASCQY010020215.1:0-10046 GCA_030264315.1 Sardinella tawilis
CGCTGCGGCCTTATGTTGCCCCCTTCCGGTTGCAGTTGTAATTTTTTGCGGCAACGCGGCAGTTACCGCGACGTGGGAAAAAAAGTGCCAGTCTCAAGTTCCCCCATCTGTACGGCCAATTTCATGAATATACAGACCCCAGATGGTGATAACAAAGTACTTCTGACTGAAATGGTAATAGCACCACCGTATCATAACAAACATCTGAGAACGTTTTTTTACTGGCTGGATTTCGGTGCCCCGACCTCTCTGTTACATTACCTTACGGCGATTCCAATAACTCTACAGACTCGACTACACTACAAAGTGAAACGGCTGAGTAAGTAATGTTATTTTGTCCCTGAAATAACTCAAATCGTGAAAACGGCACTTATCCTTTAAATATTTCCGTTATTGAAACTCAGCTCTTGCTTTTCTGATGCACCATGACATGCTTGTTATTTATTTGTTGGCAAACAATAATCGTCAAAGCAAATCCTTAATCAAAAGGTTCATAAAAGGCCAGGAAAATCAAACATTCTCTGACATCAGTCTTTTAAACTCAACTCTTGCTTTTGGGAGGAGCCAATTTATTTTGAGGCAGACATAGACAATGCTATTAATGACAAGTGCGTACCATACGTCACGGTCAAACAGTGCTGATTGGTTGAAGTCACGGCCAAAGCAGTACCAATTGGTTACTTTAGAGGTAAATGGAAAGAAACAAATCACACTAAAAATGTCTTCTTTTCCACATGCCCTCAGTGGAAGCTTCTCACAAAAGTCCGTTCCAAGGTTCAAGTCCAAAGTGGCACCATATACTGCAGTATTTTGTTGCAGCACTGGACAATAGAGTTAGGGGTTAGTGGACAATAGAGTTAGGGGTTAGTGGACAATAGAGTTAGGGGTTAGTGGACAATAGAGTTAGGGGTAATGGCCCTCATTTATCAAACGAGCGTACGACAGCACTGGACAATAGAGTTAGGGGTAATATGTGCTGTATGTCATTTGTGATCTCATCTACATGCCCCCACTCACATTTTTTTCAATTAGCTTTATTGGCATTAATCTTTATACAGTAGTAATGGCTCTAAATGTCAGGACACAGCAGATCCTCCCCATATCTCACAATACTAGTGAAACAAAATCTCAAACTTGATCCTTAAACAATTATGTCAAAGGATGTAGATTGTACATAAATAATTAAATATCCCAATAGTAATTCAAATGAATGTATGAATATTCTTATACACAAATTAATATAATTTTGTAATTATCTTTACAGGTCCTGTTTCCTTGAACAAACTGAACCTGGTGTTGTGTGGGAGCAGTGCAGCAGCAAAGGCCTCAGCAGCAGCCCTGATACTGGGAGAGCAGACACAACCCAGCCCACAGCCCAGCTCAGCATGGGTGAAGAGGGAAGCAGTTGTTCATGGACGTCACGTCACCCTGTTTCTTCTGCCATCTCTGGGGAAGATAGAGCAGTCTGAGCAAGCACTGTTGCAGGAAACCCAGAAATGCCTGTATCTGTGTGACCCTGGAGTCCATGCCTTCATCTTTGTCATTGATCAGACTCAACTGACTGATGAGGAAAGAGAGGAGTGGGGGAGAATTAAACACTTGTTTGGTGAAGTTGACATCTATTGTCAGAGAGTGCTGACCCTGGAATCTGAAGCTGAAGACGGAGTTGTTATTGCACCCAATGTAGAAGAAGCATCCCAGAGGTCTTACCATGTACTGGACAACAGCTCCAAAGTTATATCACTTCTGAAGGAAGTTGAAACGATGGTAAGGGCTGCCTGCTATACCTCTGATATGGCAATCGCTGCCCAATTAAACAGCCACTTGAAATGTCACAGTGAACTTGAAGACATGAAGAGAAAACTTCAGAAACTCCAGTCTGCAAATGAGACCAACCAAGGTAAAAAGTTTATTTTGTAAGACATCAGAAAATATCACATCATGATTCCTACAGTCGTTGCCTGGTCTGACATCATTACTCTTCCCACACAAAGCCTGTTGATGACCCATTGGTCCTTGTGATAGGGTAGCCTTGTGATCCAGGGAAACAAACACAAAGAGAATGATAATTAAACAGAGTTGAAAAATATGGTTTTATTAAATAACCCCCCCGCCACCCCCTCAAAAAAGAAGTAAAACTTTACAAAGAAAGTAAACAGAAAAGATTATGAACACATGGTAGATAAAAGGACAACAACAAACTTATTTACACACCCAAAGATATTTTTATGGGCTTTTTGCCTTTAATGTGATAGGACAGCTGAGGGACGACAGGAAGTGAGCGGGGGGAGAGAGATGGGGAGGGATCGGGAAAGGACCTCAGGCTGGAATCGAACCCGGGTCCCCGGAGTCATGGTACGGCGCCCCACCAACTGAGCTACCACGCCCCATCTGTTCCTTTATTTAACAATTAAAATGGTTGGCAGAAGTAGTTGGGAATTTAAATAAAATGGTGTCATTTTTTATTTGCAATTTTGTTAGCACTTGATGCTAACTTAGCCAACAGCATATGAGGGAACACAAACAGAGTGGTCTGTGTGAATAAAACTGAATTGAAAATTGTAACTGACATCGATGGTACTCGATCGGCCTGGTGCTGTTTCGCCATTTATTTCCCACTATAGCAATACATTAAAAAACTAAAACTGTGGCTATAGAGTGGTTGCCCACCAGCAGACCGACAGAGAAGCAACACACCAGTGTCCGCTCCAAAGAGCACATGCAGCTTGTTTAGTGTCACCCTGAGGTGTGTGTGAGAGTGTGTGTGTGTGTGTGTGTGTATTGTTTATGGGGTGGGGGTGGACGTGTGATGAAGACAGGACTAATCTGATGTCTAGTGTCAAAACCTGTGATACACTACATACATTTTAATGTCAAACCTTTATTTTCAGATCGAGGGGAAGATGCAGACGGTTTGAGGATCGTTCTGCTGGGGATGACTGGAGAGGGGAAGAGTGCCACTGGAAACACAATTCTGGGGAGAGACGTGTTCAAGGACAAATTAGCATTTCATTCTGTTACTACTGTGTGCCAGAAGGAAACTGCCAGGATCAATGGAAGACAGATTACTGTAGTTGACACCCCAGGATTGTTTGATACAGATACTGATAATGAAGAGATCAGGAAAGAGATTATAAAGTGTATTGGCATGGCAGCTCCAGGTCCTCATGTGTTTCTCCTGGTGAAAGCATTGGGGCGGTTTACACAAGAGCAGAGAGATACAGTGAAGATGATCCAGACTGTGTTTGGTGATGAATCATGGATGTACACACTCGTGTTATTTACTTTTGGAGATATGCTCAAGGAAGGGTCTCTTAATGACCTCCTTAAAGATGCAGGAAGTGCAATGAATAATCTTCTCAAGAAATGCGGAATGAGATATCATGTAATTGATAACACTGATAAAAACAATAAGAATCAGATTGCTGAGCTTTTCAGTAAGATAGACAGCTTGGTGAAGGTAAATGGAGGAAAGTGTTACACCAGCGAGACATTTGAGAGAGTAGAGGAGAGACTCAAAGAGGAGCAGGAGAGAATACTGAAGGACAGAGAAGAGGAGATAAAGAGAGAGAAGGAGGAACTACAAGCAAAGCATGAAGCACAGATGGAGCAACTGAGGAGGAACATGGAGGAGGAGAGGAGGAGAGAATATGAAGAGAGGAGAAGAAGAGAGGAGGAGTTTAAGAGTAAAGAGGAGGACATGAAAGCAGCCATGCGGAAACTAGGACTGGATGAAAGAGCCAAAAGTTTGGCAATGAAGGAGGAATATGAACAGAAAAAGAAGGCAAATGAAGATTGGATTAAACAGCGGACCACAGAAATACGAATGGAACGACAGAGGCAGCAAGAGGAATGGGAGAGAAAGAAAAAGGCAGAACAGAAGCAGAGAGAAGAGGAGGAAGAAGAGAGGAAAAAGAAAGAGTTGGAACAGGAAAAGGAGTGGAAAGAAAAGCAAATTCAAGAACAAGAAGAATTTAACCAAGAAAAGGAAAAGATTTTGAAGGAATCAAAAGAAGAGGAAACAAAAAGAAAGCAAGAATTTGAAGAGAGAGTCAGAAAAGAAAAAGAAAAACAAAAGGATTTTGAGCGAAAGATAAAAAATGCAGAACAGAGTAAAATTAGAGAGCTAGAAGAACAAAAGCGAAAGCATGAGGAAGAATGTCAAAGAAATCGTTTAGAAGAGGAAAAAAGAAAGAAAAAGGAAGAGAATATGTGGAAAAGGAAAATTGCATCAATGGAAGCAGAGCGGAAGGAACAGCGGAGTCGGGAGCAACAGAGATATGAGGATGAGAAGAAGCAAGAGAAGAAGAAGAGAGAGGCAGAAGAGGCACTAAGAAAACTGGAAGAAGAAAAGGAAAAGAAAAAAATTAAGCAGGAAGCTGAGAGAAAAATGAGTGAGAAAGAAGATGAGATGAGGAGGCTCCAGGAAGAGTATGATAGAAAGCTTCAGGAGGAGGAGGAGAAATTGGCCCAGCAGAGGGCAGACATGAAGAAACGGCTCAGGAAGCTGAGACAGCAGTTTAAAGAAGAGAAAGAGAGAGAAGCTAAAGCAGGTGAAGAGAGGGAGAGAAGAAACATGGAGTACCTGAAAATAATGCATGAGAAGGAAAAAGAAAAACTGATAAAAGAGGCAGAGAAGGCAGCTAGGGAGCAGGCAGAGAAGGAGTTTAATGAAGAACTAGATAGACAAGTAGCAGAGGCTAAAAGAGAGGGGCATAGAGAGGGATATAGAGAAGGGAAAGAAGAGGGGATAGAGGAAGGACATGCTAAAGGGAAAGAAGAGGGGATAAGGGTAGCAGAGGCGACTCGCACTGGCCTGGGTAGATTTATAGATGGGTTTTTTCATGGTGATAAGATCAAGGAATTTAAGAAGACTAAATGAAACAAATACAATGCTTGTCCTGAAGACAAATTAATAGTTAATAAAATTAATAAAAGAAAAATCAATAAATACACGAAGAATATAACATAAAAGAACAGTTTAAAAGACGAATAAATTTCGGTCATTCTGGACAATCTGTAGTTGGAGAATGTTTTTTTGTGTGTAAGCCAGTAAAGAGTCCATTGCAGTAGTCAGCCGATTCTGCTTGAAAGTGTTTAAAATTGAATTTAAGATAGATTTCATATATTCATATAGAAGTGTTATATTTTTACTCATACAAAGGCTGTTTCACCCATGTTATCTATGATCTATCAGCTATTGTAACCTTATAAGGTATTGACTGTTTACACCCCATGGAGTAGGCTATACAATTGAGTTGTGAGACAACAGAGGGGGCTTCTGCGCTTTTTCGACTTTAATTCTTTTGAATTTGAGATTTTTCACTCTGTTTTTGATTTTACCAAATTGCTCCTTTAGAAGAGATATCTGACTAAATTGGTTTTTCACTTTCCTTCTATTTTTTCCTTTTTATTTTTACTATCTTTTCTTTTTAGGACTTTTTAGGACTGATTAGTCAAATATTTTGTATTGTAATCACTTTTGTATGATTTTGTTCACTCTTCAAAGATATTTTAAAAAGTACTTTTTGCGGATGATACAAACTTGTTCTTATCGCATTACAATCCGATTGTCGTACAAACGATTGCAAACGAAGAGATTGAGAAAGTAAACTTGTGGCTCAAATGCAACAAACTCTCTTTGAACATTAAAAAAAACAATTATATAATTTTTCGTTCCAACAGAAATCGAAAACTGATCGAGAATATATGTCTTACTATTGATGGACAAGTAATAAACAGAGTACGAAACACAAAATTCTTGGGTATCCATATTGTTTCAAAGGCTCCTTGGACTGATAAGATAAATGGTTAATTTAGTTTACTGTTTGTAGTTTCCCTATTATAATTTCAGATATTCTGTATAAGTTCATGTTAATTCAGTATTAAGAGCTGGTCCCTTTAAATGCCAGGACCAATAAGACACCTTATGTTCGGTCACATGTTTATTGACCAGCTTTCCCCGCGAAACGGGTGTAATAGGTGAGAGTGAAGGAGAATGGTAAAGCGGCCACCGAGTGCCTTCAATGTTTAGTTCATGACGAAAAGTGAGTATAAGATGCTACTGTATATGTTGTACATGTTTACCGCGAGTTGTACATGTTAACTGTAAGTTGCATGTCATGTTCGGAAGTTAATTCTAACCGCGACAGCGGAGGTTTAGAGACACGCGAGTAGCGCAGTCATTTATGTACAGGTGTATGCGTTCGGGATTCAGATAATGCTCAAATCTCTTGTGCTGTTTTGTTAATATGTCTACCTTGATTTATCATGTATGTGTACTTGAGTAATTCGAAGGGAATTGCCTTTATTTGCACAGGCCAGATAGTATTAGTCTTGAGTCTCAAGTAATGTTCAGGTGTAACCCACATGGCCTGCACGTTCTTTGCACTGCGTGAGGCCGCCATTGCCTCGTGTTAATACTGTTTTGTGCAGCCACTAGATGGCGCTGCCAGTATTTAAATACATGCTTGTGAGGTAAATTTGTAATGAGTGCTTCCATGTGCTTGTAGCCTATGGAACGGAGGTTTCTTTACCTTTGTAATGGAAAGTGATATTTATTATTATAATATTTATTTTCTGTGTCTTTTCTGTTTATTGCAGACTTAACTAAATAGCTCAATATAAATGCCCATGTATATTCATTGCACTCGGAGGTAAAGAGAAGTTCCATCACATCCTGTCTCCTGTCCTTGTGTTTTGACTGACACACCGGGGTCTTTAAAGCCACACTTAGTTATTGGAGATACAGTCCTACCCCTCCCCAACACATATCGATGAACACTTAAACTTTAGATATCACACTGATCAACTCACCAGTAGACTGTCTAAGTACTCTGGTCTATTCTTCAAACTTAGAGATTACCTTCCACTCTCAGCTCTTCTTATCCTTTACAGATCGTTATTGGAACCCCATCTACTTTACTGTAATATAATTTGGTGTAATACTTTTCCAAGTTACCTGCTAAGATTACACTCATTGCAAAAGAAGGTGATTCACACCATCTTTTGGGCACATTTCAGAGATCACACCGGCCCACTTTTTGAGAGCGCTGGCTTACTAAATCTTGCAGACTTAAATGTCTTGTTAAATGTATGTACGGTATATCAAGTTGTGAACCAATCCAATGCTTGTTTGTGTGAACTCGTTCCTATATGCAATCCTCAGCATAGACACAATACCAGAAATAAACACTGGATCTGGGGGAAAAAGCGGAAACGCACAATTACAAACTTAAGTGTAACATGCAGAGGATTTCAGTTATGGAACAGCTTGGACAATGAGGTTAAAAGCTCAAAATCACTGTAGGCCTATCTCTTTAAAAAAGTGTTAAAAAAGAAGCTTTTGTCAAAATATACATATGTTGATATGACACTGACTACAGGCCTTCTCCAAGGCCTTTTGGTATGATTTTGTCAGCTAGAAGTTAGTGCCGGTGAGAGAGGCGGTCACCTGGGGTGTCTGTATTGTATTCTTTGTTCTAAGTGTGTTGTGTCTGGGTGTCCCCGTCGTCAAGCGACTTTGAGTGACTTTTTGGGGTATTCCCTTTCAATGTCTTGACTGAATAATGGTAGAGATTTCATTTGTGAAACACGTATCAAAGGTACTGAATAAAACGTATCGTATCGCATCATATCGTATCGTATCGTATCGTATCGTAAAAGGCCTTTGGCCTGAAACTTTTTCGTGCCCTTCCGAATGACTGACAGCAGCTCAGAGGTTGGGTGATTTGGCCATCTGACAGATCTGAGACCGGTATTGTGCATCTGGTGAGTTGACCTATTTTACTAGCCTTTTTTCCATCAGATTTTGAAGTGAATTAACTCTTATGTCGAATTATTTTTCTAGCGATATAAGAAACGCCAAAAGGTTTTCCATCAACAGAACGATTCTAGCGAATTAGAATAACGTCACAATGGTCCCTGCTAATGCGCATTTTTCTGACACACCTTGGGCTTTTTCCACTAACCCTCACATGGCCAAGCAAGAATGTCCCCAGATAGTGATAGCAGATTGATAGAAGATTGTTTATTGGCAATATACATTTCTGTAAGGAATGTTTTTCCAATTACAAGGAGCTTGAGGGTGGATTCTGCAGAACTCGTCCAAGTTTGACAGCCCCTTACATCTCCACAGAGGTGTCAAGTACAAATACTTCGTTACCTTACTTAAGTAAAAATTTGGGGTATCTTTACTTTACTGGAGTAATTAATTTTCAGGCGACTTTTTACTTCTACTCCTTACATTTTCACACAATTATCTGTATTTTCTAATCCTTACATTTTGAAAATAGCCTCGTTACTCCATCTCATCTCTCTTGTTTTCATTCCATCTTGACATTGATCAAAAGATGTAACCAACGCAATTTTTGTCCTACTCATGAATATAATGTGCAATGAGGATGTCACTTGCGCTCTAGCCTCTTAGGTGCTCATGGTCCAGGACTGCAGGATCAGGCAAACAACTTCTTCAAGACTACACCCAAAGATGACCGGAGCACTCAGAATATTTTTTTTCACTTTTTATTATGGTGCATACAATAGACTGACGTTTTGACGCTGTGCGTCTTCCTGACGTTACTGACGTTCCTGAGGAAGACGCACAGCGTCGAAACGTCAGTCTATTCAGAACCCTAGTATTTATACTTCTACTTGAGTAATGAATGTGAATACTTTTGACACCTCTGCATCTCCACCCCTCTTCAACCCCTCCTTTTCAAATTTCTCTAACATCCCCACCCATTTTGAAAGCCTTTTTCAGACACGTGAAGTGGGTGGAGTTATGGGATGCAGTTACACTTCAAAGTTGCAAAACTGACACTGAAATCACTTTAATCCATTAAGTCAACATAAATAACTATTTTAAAGGGGAATGCCGGCACATCCCAATCTACATTCCAGTGGAAGCAGTGGTCGAGTACAACGAGCTGACAAAAAATTAACCGAAATGATGCAACCTTTTTAGGAGGCAGCAAAATAGCTTTTATTTGTGCTGTTGCACACACATCCCATTCTTCCTTAAACATTCGTTCTTTCTGGATTTGCATAGCTACAACAAAAAATGTAAGATGTTTTTCATACTCTTTATTTCTGCTCTGCATGCTGACTGAATTAAAGTAAACACAACCAAAACAACAGCTGCACTGCAGGAAGTAGAGCAGGAAGTAGTGGCCCTACAGTAACGCTGCAATGCAATATTACATCATGAGTGGCTCCGCTCCATAGCCAGCTCTTCCAGTACAGGCCCACATGGACACCCAAAGCGCACCTTGTAGTCCCTGCAGTACTGGCCGGGACGATTCTTGCAGACAAGCCCAGTGGTTGGAGAGTAGCTGCACAGGGAGGGAGAGTGGGGATGGAGGTCAGGGGGGATGGGTGGGGGGGGTTATGAGTCAATGAGCATACTAACAGTATAGGCTACATGTACAGTAGTATACACACGAATAGTGAATCAGCCTTTTAACAGTAGTATACTAATAGATATATGAAATAGGAAAACTGTAAAATATAATATATAAGATTAAATGTAATTTAAAGAGTTGGAGACAAAAAAGCTTACTGGAGGAAATCTTGTCCAGTCATGGTAGCGGGTGTGTTGATGTCCACAGTCCTGGCCTCAATGGCAGTGGGATTAGCGCAGATCTGACCAGGGTTCTCGCTACGCAGATTACTCAGCAGCTCCCAGTCCCCAGTGCCGGAGGGATTATCACGGTCATACCAGTTTGTCCAGCACACTGCACAGGGGCACAAGAATATAAAGCTGATTTATGACAATAATTTGGCTAGCCTGGAGCACCAAACATCATATTTCAGTTCATTCTGTGCAAAGCATCGGGAGTCCCTAAATTGGTGTGCGTTTCCTTCCTCATGGGCAGATACTTTTTGTGAAGTCTCAAACTATTGGCCATGCCAGAGCCCTCTGTCCACTGATTCGCCAGCCAAAAATTTGTCAGTGGAAATCCAAACTGACCGGGCCGTTCCGACAGGGCCGTCTTCAGGGCCATTTACAGGAACCAACGGAGTACCTGCTCGAGGGTAGGTACTCG
>JASCQY010020224.1:0-10046 GCA_030264315.1 Sardinella tawilis
TGTGTGTGTGTGTGTGTGTGTGTGTGTGTGTGTGTGTGTGTGTGTATGTGTGTGTGTGTGTGTGTGTGTGTTTGTGTCTGTGTGTGTGCATGTTTGTGTTTGTGTACATTGTCCTCACCTGCCATCATCCCGTACGTGGCCTGTTGGTTGCCATAGTGACAGGGGGGCATGGGATAGTGCAGGCCGGCGGATGTGTTCCCGAGGGCTGAGGTGGACAGGTGCATGTGCGAGCGCTTGGAGGACTGGACCAGGGACAAACCGGATGACACTTCAAAGAGAGTGGAGCCGTCAGAGCACACCATTAGAGGAGACGGTGCAGATCACCACACAGTCCCGATCTGGCACACAGCATCTCTAGATCAGTCTGATTAATGTTAACATCGTTACAAATGACAGAGAGGGATGACACAGGCAAATACTACAGAATAAGATCACAATGATCACAGCTCCCTGTTCAATACAGCAGATTATGAAACGATGAAAAACTTTCACCACACAACATGAAAAGATAACAGTAATGACAAAACAATGAGAAGAAATGAGCCCAATACTCTAGCAGGAAGCTAACAGCTGTGAGCTCCTAATCTCATGGAGTTCAGCTCAGCATGATCCAGTGCACTGTCAGCATGACTACTGACCAGGGGTGCTTTCAATATGGAAATGCAGTAGGTCCATACGTCTGAGAGCAAAAGTTCTGATTTATTTCACTTCCACCAACAAGGCTAACCACACTGATGGGTTGCTGGATAGATGGATGGCCAGATAACAATTAGCCTACCTTTGGACAGCGGACAACTGATAGACCATAAACAATTCCTTTTCCCAACAATTCCCAGTCATTTAGGCTGTTACTGTTGTGTTTGCTATAGCAAAACCTAAAGAACCTCACAGAACAGAGAAAACCAGGAATTCAGCATTAAACAATTAGTAATGAATCGGGTACAACAGCATTTTTACATCTGATTCAGCTATAGTCTGGGATTCGTCCTGATTATTTATAATTTAATTGTTTTTCCTGAAGTTAAGTAACATTTTTAGCTCATTTTAGCACAGCTATGAGCCCAGTGGGGCAACATGACCACATGTTTTTGTACACCATGGAATTTTTGTCCAAATAAATCCCCCACATGTCTGGTGTAGGCCAGGGCAGGAGGGCGAAATAGCTTACATGCTACAGTACATGCCCATCAACTTTCTGATATTTTGTAAAAATGACAAAAAAATGACTGCCCTCTCCAGAACATTCTCTAGCTGCACAGATGAGTGCAAATAGCAGCAACGGTCCCAGGGCACACTTTAGTAGGCTGCTGAGGACTACTGATGGGAGAGTTAGCGCTGGGTGCTAAGCTCTTGTCCCAAATGCTAGACAGTAATGATGTAGCTAATGCATATAATGCACATACTCTGCTAACATTACATGTGCCCACCTCCATGCCTGTTCATTGGCCCTGTTGGCCACTTTAGCTGGTCATTGGCTCATTCCCTCCACCCCATCTGCAGTGCTGTCAGAGGGGAAGCACTTCACAGAGAGCTGCCAGACTCCCAGTGCTCACTCGGAGATCCTCTCACAGTATTCACAGCTCATTTGTCTCAAGCTCGAGCCTTAGCCTCTTCCCATTCCCACTCAAAGGTGCCGCACAGCATTAATTGGCTGTTAAAAGTGTTAGTCACTCCTTCTCAAAGACACAACTAAGGAAAACCACAATGAACAAATGACTTCTGGCAAAAGTTAGAACATTGCATGATGGTTGTTTTTTTTTTAATGAAGACCATGTCATTAGTAAAAGAGGACTGATGAGAAGATGGGCTCTGAAGGGTTTGTGAGTCCCAGAGTGAAGCACAGGCCAAGTGCTCTGAGTCTGAGCTGAGCTGAGCGAGCTCACTAGCAGAGCCCATGCAGTAGGTTCTTACCTGCAGACACCATGTTGCCGGTGTGGCTTGTGACGGGTAGGCACTCCCCTGTGCTAGCGTGGTGCATGAGCAGAGGCAGGCCAGCCGAGTCTCCTGCTAGGGTGCTGAAGGAGTCGGCCGCACTGAACGCCTGGCAGGTCATCCTGGAGGACTTGTCTCTCCTCTCTGGGTTCAAAACCCCACGACTTGCCTCTCGATTCTGGACTCAAACTCCCAGGAGTGCCCTCTCCTCTCTGGACTCTAACCCCCAGAGCTTCCCCCTCTCCTCTGGACTCAAACCCCCAGGACTGCCCTCTCCTCCCTGGAGACGGTGAGCAGTGCTGGTGAGGACAGGCACACCTGTGGGAGGCACACGCTGTGGTGTGCAGGTATTTATATCAGCCCCCTGGTCCCCCGCTCATCCATGTTAATGCCCCCTGTGTCCCCAGGCTGCTGCCACCCTAGAGCCGGACTAATGGCCAATTTGGACAGAGAAAGGAGGAAACCCGACACTCCTTCCCCTCCGTTTGTCTCTTCATCTCTCTCCCACACGCACAGCCACTGGATCAGCTAAGTCCTCTCGGATTGTTTACACAGGGACTCCCTAATGTGCTAAGCACACGCACTGGGCACTAGTCACTCGTCACTCTTATTTCAACCACCTCTTGCCTACAGCAAAACATGTCTTTGGCTACAGACATTTTACTATGTTCTCAGTGAGACATATTGACAATTGATTAAAAAGGTCTGGGCACATTCATACATTTCTGGTAAGTATAGAGTAAGAAATTATGTGAGTTGTATATCATATAGCCATGATTAGTTGATACTGAATTTTTCATTCTGATTTTTTTTCTGACTGAACAAGGACTCATATAATTATAATCATCAACATTAAGGACATAGTAGTTTGTACACAGGTTGCGTCATGTGTTATAGCCTAAATAAACTCTCAGACTCCTTCAGAGGCTGAATAATAGTTTGGACTATCACCAGGGTGACCTCACGACACCCCAAAGTGACTGGTCAGGCCCAGGGCCATCTGGTCAGGAAGGATTAAGTTGGACAGAACTAGTATTGTGCTGACTGCCTGTGTGTTTACCTCCGTTGAAAACACACTTTTTAGCCAACCTGACCACTTCTAATCTTTATGTTGTGCAGTTGGGCAGTTGTTATGGCTTTCATCAGCCTGGCCATTGAAGGTGGGAGGCAGGTGAGCGTCCTCAATGCATGTAAATGAATCTCCTCAAATCCCTGCTAATGCTACATGAGAACAAGGCTTTTAGGCCACTTCTTTCCCAAAGAGATATTGTATGTACACATACTGAGAATTCACTGACAGCAATTAACTGGCTGTTTGAATTTAATTTGTAATATACATGTAATATACATACATATATGTAGGCTACCAATGCCAGCACATTAGTACACACTTGTGATGCATTAAGCCCATATAATAGTAAAGATTAAGAATATAAGGGGGAAAAAATAATAATACAGCTATACTGTATATTATGCTCATGTGCTTTGAGATAATGTCCACATGGTCAAGACTTCTGCAGGATATTACAGAGAGCAGAAACCTGAGCACCTTAAACATCCTACACATTAATCCTATATAAATAAACACCTGCACAGGTACATGCACATGTAGGTGGGCACAGGCAGACTCCTAGGATCGGATCAAGGTGGACTGGGAAGGTTCGAGCGTTAGCCAAAGGCAGGGGAACAAAAAGGGAAGAGGGCTAGCTGATTTGGGAAAGTAAGGGTGACGATTATTGCATCTCTCCAGCAAATCCCCTAACATTGAGCCCCTCTGGTGAGCCAGTGTAACCAGGCCCGCGCACACAAAGCCACTGAACTTAATTAGTGTGGGGAGCATGAGCCAGTCCCCACTCCCACACCTGTGCACCTGCCCAGGCCTCTGTGTGCAGCCCGGCCCCGCGCGCTCCCACCATTCCCAACGCTCCCGGTGCTCCCACGCCTTGGCCTTCAGCCCACGGACGAGTGGGAACTCAGCCTGGCAAGCTCTTCTCACAGGTATCAGGTCAAACCAGCAGCCTGGAGCACATATGTACGGCATAGGCGGTGTAGTCACCTAGTGGCTTTTGGACATGTACACATCGTTCTGTGTGTGTGTGCGCGCATGTGTGTGTGCAATTGCCTCTTTGTGTGCTTGTCTCCCTTGTTTGTGTTTTTATGTGCCTGTGCTTCTGTGATTGTGTGTGTGTGTGTGTGTGTGTGTGTGTTCACTTTAAAAGGGATAAATGTCTAGTTCACAACTTAGCTGTTCATGGAAATAGGGTAGGAAATATTTTGGTCTACATTGAACTCTCGTAGATCCAAACCATGATAGTGTGTTCGGCGATGGACTTTTAACATGACTTGATGGAAGATGGGTTGCTGCAGGAAGTTTCAAAATGGGTAAGGACTGTCCTCGTAAACATTCGTTTTACTAAGCTTTGAGTGTGCTAACAACGTTCTCTGTGCTCGAGTTCATGAGTAGAGGTTCATCGTTCTGTGTGTGTGTGTGTGCGCATGTGTGTGTGCAATTGCTTCTTTGTGTGCTTGTCTCCCTTGTTTGTGTTTTTATGTGCCTGAGTCTCTGTGATTGTGTGTGTGTGTGTGTGTGCGTACACATGCATGTGCATACATGTGTGTACAGTATGTTCAAAACATAGCTGACCTCACCTGTTTTAGGTTTATTCCTTATTAGACTGAAAATTGTCACTTGGCCCTGGTTGACGTAGGTGTCTGAGACTATTGATGATATAGGGACACTTAATAAATCACTTGTCCATCATAAATGTCGGTTGAGATGCAGGGAGAGGTGAAATAGTCTACCCAGATTTATTATCTTCATTCATTATACAAGCAGGGGGCTCTGTGTGCTGCTGCATATTAAGAGTCCCTTATATTCAATCCCTCCAACATCTGTCCCAGAGGGCCGGCTGATTCCGATGGCACTGAATAAACAAGCAAAGCAGTGGCAATGAAGGTAATTTCATCAGCATAGTCAATAGCTGCCCACATCTTGAAAGGTTAGCCTGGATATACTGAGAACACACAACCTCTCATCTGGTAAACATGGGATTCCAACCCCCTTTTACTCATACTAATGTTTTGTCAACAATTTGTTCTTTTCTACCGTTTTCTTTATTCTATTTGCATAGTTTATGTAAGAGTGTATTTATTTATTTATTTTTCTCAATGTGAATGTTATTGAATTGATTATTCATTATTTATTATTCATTCAGACATTTAACTCCATCTAACAGAGAGAAATTGCAGATAGAAAGAAAGACAAAACAACAAAGTAACTGCAAGCTGTTTTTTCATAACAATAAGTTCAGTCTAAAGGTATGATTAAACCTGATTACTCTTTGAATAGATGAAGCAAATGAATATCTCTTCTTTGATATTCAATGGCACCTTGAGCACCAATAATGTAGGCTGAGAATTCAGACGCATTGGCAGCAAATTTGACTTTGCTCTGCGTGTCCTTAAGTCACTGGAGCTTATTAGCCACAATATGTCCTGAAATCACATTAGTCTGTCAGGTATAGACAGAACCATGCAAAGAGTGTGTGGGGAACACAGCCGCAATGTTAAGCAGGTTTGAAAAGCTGATTGTTTGTTGCCTTTATTCAGATAGGACAGTAGAAATAGACAGGAAATGAGTGGGGAGAGAGAGAGGGAGGGATCAGGAAACAACCTCGGGTTGGACTCAAACCTGGGTCCCCGGATTCATGGTACAGCACACTAGCCTGCTGAGCCACGGCGCCCCCTAGATGATCTGATTGGTTGTTGCGTTATTCAATCGCATAGATGTAAGTGGGTCTTCCTAATAATGTTCCCACAATGAACAATTTGACCTCCAGAGCATTCTGAATTTCAATGGGTGATGTACACAGTTACACTACAAATGTTAGTGTCATAGCATATATCATGACTAGTTCACGCTACTCCAGGCATAACAGATTATTTCCTGATCCATATTAATCACTAGATATAGCATGGCTGAAAAAGTGCATCTGGAGATCTAGATGCACTAGTTTATCTTCAAAAAGAGCCCTGCCAACACATAGCCTACATGTATAGGTTCTCTACATTTTGTACTTGTGTCTGGTGTTACAGCTAGTATTGTTGTCTTTATCACAATTGCAGGCCTTTGCCAGTGCCAAAGTTGTTGTTGCTGTTGTTGTTGTTGTTGGTCATGTCTATTTTCCCCCACCAACCCCTTCCCCATTGTGTCTTTCTCTCCCTTCTTCTCCTCTTACCCTATCTACTTTCAACAGACTACACTGATAGGGAGCTACAGTGGAAGCTGGTAAAGCATGTCAACTTCATGTTCTTCTTCCACTCCTCCTCCAAAACATTGATTTGCCATACTTTTTTGCAAAGAAAGGTAATGATGTTAAGAAAAAAATATACCAGCATTATTTATAATTATCAAGAATATTCTGTTGACCTATATTCTACAGTATGACATTCTGTGACATTCCCAAGTCTAAGAGTTCAAGTTTTTAGATAGATGGTTGACCTTGTACATCTCTGATGAATCAGACTTTTCTTAGTGAAAGACCATTCCTGGGTGGCATTTGAAATCTCTGTTGTGAGCGGCAGGCTCTCTTGTGTTGCAGATCAAAGTCGTGGGCAGTAATGACAGGAGTGATTGTGAGCCTGTGAGGCGCACATCAAAAAGCACCCGCATGCACCTCTCATGAAAGACACTTGTTGCTATGCTACTGCACTCGGGGCTGCTGGCCACTGAATAAGACTCTGAATAAAACTCTAGGATCAGTCATCCTAATCAAGCAGGTGTCATGCTAATGCTACATGCTTGATAAGCAGGAGGGAAGATATAGAGTATCAGGACTGAGGTGCTACTGCGTGGCTAAGGGTCTGGGAATAGAGGGGGGAGGTCTTTCTGCTCCTTAACTCTGGAGGCCTACAGGGCAGTCCGCAGCTGACTTTGGGAACTCTGTTCTCAGGCGTTCCCATGTTTTCTAAACTACTTTCTACATGATAAACAACTTTATGAACTGACCACCCCTCTGCCCTTTTCCATCCCCTTTGGTGACTGACAATAGCAACACTCTAAAAACTCTCAAAAGCTTTTCATGCAATAACAAATCTCTTGCACTAATTTGTCACAGTCACTTTCAAATTGTAAGACATACTTGCATGGGCTTGGCGTGTTTTATTTGGACTGTTGAAAAGGACACCAGTCATTGATGAGTATTTCCCACACATCCTTAATTTCCTTCAGGATTAATAAAGTATATCTATCTATCCATCTATCCATCTATCTATCTATCTATCTATCTATCTATCTATCTATGGATTCGTGATCCTTGCCTGTTACAGACTGGAGCAGCAGCCTGGTGGTTACGGCACCTTGTGTTGAGCTGGAGAGCTTGTTGAGCTTACAGTTTTTCCCAGTCGCTTTGGTGCTTTTCTCACATCACTATTTACATTTGCACAGCAGTTAGTGCATTTCTCAAAACAATTAGAGCAAACTGCAAAAGCTAGTGGATAATCTTCAAAAGCACGTCACTTGCTCAAAATTGATAGTCCGCTCCTCAAAAGCAAGTATTCATGCCAATGAAACTGCCAGTGTCATCAAAATGAGAAGTCTTGACACGATCTTTATGTACAAGATGGTCAAATAGCTTTGTCGTGTTTTCATTATGACCGTTTATTCTGTGTTTTCCAATGCAGAAAAAAGGTCAGAGCTCTGTCACACTACCTGTAAATGCTCAAGACAGCACACTATTTGTGCAGCCATTTGAAAACTACAGTAAAGTTACACATTGCTGTAGTTAGGGAAGTAAGTGAGTAGAAGACGCTGAATATGTGCATTTCACATTTTTACTGTATATGCTCTATGCAATTCTAGAGCATTGTGATAACTAGTTCAACAATTTTGTCAAGCAATGAAATGAAGTTTATTGTTGTTATTGGGAACAACTATTCAGCATCCATGAATATAGTTAATTTTGACTGACACGACACAAGAAAATGATAATGTTACAGTTTTTCTCAGTCGCTTTGATGCTTTTCTCACATATTACATTTGCACAGCAGCTAGTGCATTTCTCAAAACAATTAGTGCAAACTGGAAAACCTAGTGGATAACCTGCAAAAGCATGTCACTTGCTCAAAATGGATAATCTACTCCTCAAAAGCAAGTATTCATTTCAATAAAACTGCCAGTGTCATCAAGCAAGATAGTCAAATGGCTTTGTCATGTTTTCATTCTGACTGATTCTTCTGTGTTTTCCAATGCCAAAGTGAGTAGAAAACTGAATATGTACATTTCACATTTTTACTGTATGCTCTTTACAATTCTAGAGCATTGTGACAACTAGTTCAACTATTTGGTTTGTAATGACTCAAGCAATGAAATAAAGACTATTAGTTTTATTGGGAATGACTATTCAGCATCCATAAGTAGTTCATTTTGACATAAGCAAATGATAATGTTATACAGTAAAACAGCATTGTATTGCATGAAAGCAACTGATGCATGTCCAAAAACATTTGCAATTTGTTCAGAGGAAGGAGTAATTGCTACTATGATGTGGACAAATGACTAAATGTTGTGGACGTTGAACTAATAGTTTACTTTACATTCTGATCTGAGAAAAGCACCAAAGCGACTGAGAAAAACTGTAGTTCAACAGAGTACCCGCAGATTTACTGTAAAGGAAATCACAATATTGTGTGTTTGAGGGTGTTTCTGACTGATTGGAATGGTCACTTGGGCCAAAAATGCCCTGTCCAACCCTACTGTCCCTGGGAAATGCTTATGGAATTGGATTTTGGAACAAAAGCTTTTACCTTTCTTACTTTAACTCTTTGTCTTGTTTGTCACTGTATGTTAGGTACGTAAGCCTTTCATTCACCATTCATTTCTAAAGAGTACTGCGGCCATAATTGATCTGGCAGGAACCACACTTGATTTAGCATGTGTATTAGGTTAAGAAATTATCTCACGCTGGTCACATCCTGGCCACCAGCTGGTAAGCACATAGTGTGCCTCTCAGTACAGTATGCCTTCTGTGGACTGATGTCTTTGACTGTAGTTACAGAACCATTTAAAGCTATAATCATTAAACTCCTCCTGAAAACTTCATGGAAGTTCAGCAAACACATTTTTCTTGTAAATAATTTGTTTACTCAATGCATTGGAAACTCATGTCCAGGTTAACATGTAAAGTCCGGCCAATGCCGGATAAAATGCTGAAATTGGTTCATGAGATTTCCATGATTTGGAAAGGGCCTTTAATGACCTCACAGCCAGACTGACCTACAGAGCAAATGTCATATTTGCATCTGGGTTTAGGCTCAGTGAGGAAATGTTATAGCAGCTGTGCCACATGAAAATCCACAGCTTTTTTTTTTACTCTGATACAACCATCACCGGTGTAAATTGAGAATTCACATGGTAATTGTGTGCTCTAAAAGCTATGAATGCATGGAAAACAAAGCAACCAAAATGCCTATTTTAGCTTCACAGGATAACAATGCCTGTTCAATATTTATCTCTGCTTTTCTTGCCAGAAATGTTGATTCTCTGTGTAATATGCTCACTGCGTTCGCAATGCATTCACACAGCGTCCCCTGCTCAGACAAGAACACAAATGAATTGCAGATGTAGGTCTATCTAATGTACTGCTTTAGAAATCATGTGTAATGGCTGCAATTCCCAACAGCACAGATTCACTACATGTATCTACATAGGCTATCATCAGAATACATAAAAAATGCAGCACATCTGCTGGATATTGCAGTAGGTAAGAGAGCTTTAGGTTTTCACTCTGGCTAGAGAACCTGTTAGCGTTAGCGGATAGCGCTACAACCAATCAGAGAAACGTCAGCAAATATGTCTTGAGTGTCTTTTCTGTTTAAAGGGATCCCCAAGTCTAACTCTTTAAAGGAACACGCCACCGATTTTTGATATTTATGTATTTGCATTGTGCCCAAGTATTATTCAAGAAAATTACGCTTATCATTTTCTTCTTCCTTTGTATGTCTAGTAAATGTGAAAGAATACAAATAAAACTGACTTGACTTCTCAGTGTGTTCAGTACTTAGATTCACATTATTAGCATAGCTTAGCACAATCACTGGAAGTACATGGTACCATT
>JASCQY010020555.1:0-10029 GCA_030264315.1 Sardinella tawilis
CTCTGGACAGGTGTTTTGCTTCTTGAGTGTTAAGATTTGTTAACCATCTGAAAATTTTCATTTTAGTGTGTAAACAACTGTAGTAGCATGAATTTTAGAGTAGTGTTTTGTTTGGTACTATTTGGATTTTTACGTGGAACGTCAACAGAAGTGGCATCATGCTGGATCTCATAGTCCACCTTTAGTCTCATTTTAGCTGCATTTTTCAGAAGGATTATTTGTAATTTCGGAAGTTTTAATTATCTGAGCGGCACCTTCTATAATGAGTGCTGTACATTGTGGACTGTGCAGTCTGTACTACATCATACAATGATTAACTGAGTAAAACCTGTTTTATTTTCTCATCAGACTGAAATGAGAGTCCAGCTTGGATGGATGAGTGGCGCATCTGTTGAGAAGGAGAGGGGTCAACAACACACTCCGAAGGGTCTCGGTCAATAACACACTCAGAAGGGTCTTGGTCAACAACACACTCCGAAGGGTCTCTGTCAATAACACACTCCAAAGGGTCTCTGTCAATAACACACTCTGAGGGGCCTCTGTCAATAACACACTCAGAAGGGTCTCTGTCAATAACACACTCTGAGGGGCCTCTGTCAATAACACACTCAGAAGGGTCTCTGTCAATAACACACTCTGAGGGGCCTCTGTCAATAACACACTCCGAAGGGTCACACAGGTTTGTGATCACAGAGAGGGGAGAGTCGATGGAAGGCCTGTGGCTGTCATTGACACACCAGGACTGAACGATTCCTCTGGTGATGAGAAGAAAATCAGATGCGAGATCCTAAAAGCCAATGTCTTTCTACAAGCCTGGCCTGCACGTGTTCTTGGTTATTTTGAGAAGAAGAAATGAGAGCTCTGGAGGGCAACAGACGACGAGCTGCTGTCTTCTGCTGAGATCCACTAAAGTATAAGATCTCTAAGAAGAAAAGTGGACCTCAAAATAAAAGAAAAATTCTAAAGAAGAAAAACAGTCCATCTATCTTGGATCTAGCTAGCTGGTCGAGGGACCCTGCACATTTCAGTAGGTTATTTGTGTGCGCATTTCAGTAGGTTATTTGTGTGCGCGTTTCAGTAGGTTATTTGTGTGCACATTTCAGTAGGTTATTTGTGTGCACATTTCAGTAGGTTATTTGTGTGCACATTTCAGTAGGTTATTTGTGTGCACCATGTAGCTTGAAGTTATTTGTGTGCGCTACTGTGGGCTACTTTTAGCTTGATGCTAATGGTACCATTTACTTCCAGTGATTGTGCTAAGCTATGATAATAATGCCAATCTAAGTAGGCTACTCAACACACTGAGAAGAAAATGATGTGTTTTCTTGAATAATACTAGGGCAAAATGCAAATACATAAATATATAAAAGGTGGTGTGTTCCTCTAAAGGTGGGGTATGGGATTTTCAAACACTGACAGATTTTGAAAATGGTCCCACCAATTTTCCTGCCCCTTTCCTCCAATGGTTGAGTATGACCATTTGATTGACATGCAACTGTCCAATGGAAAATGCTGGTCTGACAAATGATTGGATGTACTTTTTCAAGCCCTGTTCGTTCCACAGATGGTTGACATATTTAGTTCCAATTTAGTGACTGTGAGTGGGTTATGATGAGGATTTCAAGTAACTTTGAAAAAATGACCAAAAAATACAATCACATACCCCACCTTTAAGATTAGTTTTAATGAACAGATACTTTACATTCACATGTTTACATTTACATATTTACATGTGATGTGACCTGTATTTATAGAATGCCTTGTCATCTGATATTATTTGAACTAGCCTAGTTTAGGCTATTTCTTTCTAACCAACTAACCAAGCTTACCAAACTAACCGAAGCATTCTTTACGCAAGGTAGCTTTTCAAACGGGCAGAGTTTGTTGTCTTGGGTTTGGCGTCGATAAGTAGGCTAGTTCTACAAGTCGTGCTGATTATCAGGGAAAGTGTCATGATCGTCCAATCCAAACACATAGAACCAGAGACACTTAGAAGGACTTTGATAGAACCAGTTATGTAGTTACCCAACTGCTCACCTTGAGTTGTATTTTTCTTTCATTCTTTCATTCAATATTTCAAATGCCAGTAGTCCCTTTACTTGCGTCCAGGAAAACTTATAGCCTATGTTATGAACACTATTGTGAAAGTCCTCCTGTTTTTTTCCATCATATCAATAAATTTAAAGAAAAAATATTACGTCCTGATTACAGGAGTTTTTCTTCTGGATAAACAGTGATTTTTTGCCATGGCCTCAGAAACTATCCAATCCAATGCTCCAATCCAATGCTCAAAAGCATCAAGCTCAGTCAGAGACTTCTCACCATTGACTGTAGCTTCTGACACACTTTTCACGACGAATCGCAGTCAATCCACGGGGTAACTTTTCCCAGTGAAAACTTTATATAATTTGGCAAATTATTAGGATCATCCAATTAGAACAGCAATCAATCAGATTGATTAATAACAGATTAATATTAGAATAATAATGTTTCTTTCATTGAAATCACACATAAGATAAGAAAACGCACATTTACTAGACAACAACATTACATTTAAATAGTAGGCCATTTAAATGTTCTGGTAGGTAGGCTATATAGCCTATATCATACCAATCAATCCAGAAACCTACACTTGTAGAAGAAAGGAGGCTGGCCCCGGAGATCGCTGATTGGCCAAGAACGACCTGGAAGTGAAACCGCGAACTACTCAGCTGTCATCGAGCACAGAAAGAACAGAAACCCAGAATTGTCAGAAGTGTCTCCCGGTCTCTGTCTGGTCTCTTTGAGCCACCAACCTGCATTTGTTGTCTTTTCTTGTAACGATTTACACATTTCTCGGACAGTGGTGAAATGGCGACCGGACATTCTAAAGTTGCTGAAGTATTTTCATACGAAAGCTTAGTTCATGCTGTTGCTGGGGCTATGGTGAGTTGACTAACGTTACGTTAACGTTGGGTTACTTTCTGGCTAAAACGAACAAAGCTGAAGTTATACTAACCACAAGGAATGTGTTAAACGGCTGCATAACAGAGTCATATGATAGGGAAATGAGTCGCGATTTTGAAACGTACGTTACATGTGTAGCCCTGTGGATAAGGTTAACGTTAGTTTGTGCAATCAGACACCACTGCCACCCTATCCACTTCCCACTTTTTGGGCTAACACTATAGATAACGTTAGTGTTATGACAGACCGGTCCATCCAGTGAAATAATACAGGGCCAATGTGTCACTGAACGAATCTGTGTTGTTTGATCAGTGCAAGAAGTAGAGTAAGGTGGCATGTATGTGTGTCCCTCCACAGGGCAGCGTCACTGCAATGACCGTGTTCTTCCCTCTCGATACAGCACGCTTGAGACTTCAAGGTAGGCACCCAGCTTGAGTGTCCTACTATCATCCTAATCAATATTGCCAAAATGGGACCCTTTTACTAACCGGCTGTGCTAAAACACAACATCTTCGAGAAAAATGAAAGCATGCATTATATTTTGAAACAAGTTGAGGCAGTATTGCATTGCAGGCTAATTTCTCTCACACTTTTGTATGCTTTAAGAAGGGTTCGTAGCAAATCCATTTTCTCTCTTCCCTTTTCCCAGTGGATGAAAAGAGGAAAGCCCGATCGACTCCAGCGATCCTCAAGGAGATCATAAAAGAGGAAGGCCTGTAAGTGTGCTGTGCTGGATGCTAATGTAGGCTATGTGTTTGCTGATCTCTAGCCTATGCCCACTCTCTAGTGTTACTGCTCCTCTCCTCTTGTCTGCCTGCAGTCTGGCTCCGTACAGAGGCTGGTTTCCAGTCATCTGCAGCCTCTGCTGCTCCAACTTCGTCTACTTCTACATCTTCCACAGCCTGAAGGCAGGCTGGCTCCGCGCACACAGGGCCAGCCCAGCTAAAGACCTCATCATCGGCATTGTGGCAGGTTGGCGCCGTGTGTGGATGTCTGAATGCCAATGTCATGCATGTCATGTTTACCATACATTGACTGTTAGACTGTGGTGGCCCACAGTCGTCTATATATGAGCCCGAAACGCTTCACACTTGACACAGGCATACATGTAGGTCTCATTGGTTTGCATTCTTTTCAATTCTCACACCCCCAACCCCCCCACCCCTCCCCACCCCACCCCATCATAGTCTCAGAAAATCCTGTGGGAAACACTGAATGACGCCTAGAATCTTGACTCTGCCAAAACAGTCCCCCTCTTCACTCCCTTCTCCACACAGGAGTTGTGAATGTCCTGGTAACGACGCCGCTGTGGGTGGTGAACACCAGACTGAAGCTGCAAGGGGCCAAGTTCCGCAACACGGACATCCGTCCCACCCACTACACAGGCATCATGGGTAACCTCCAGCTCTGATCCTTGTCCGCTAAACGCGTCACAGATGTGTCTCTCTTGTGGGAGTAATGAAGCAGGCTTGGCTCTGTGGGATGGCTGCCACTCCCCTAGCTGTGTTCCCAGAACGGCCACATGAAGTGATCTATTGCTTTGCATTTAAAGCCTTACTTTCAGACGAACCAAGGATGCCCCAGGTCATTGGACGCTAAGGTCGTTGGACGGTAAGGTCGTTGTAACGAGCCGTGCCTGTTGTTGGTTGCAGATGCCTTTGGCCAGATCGTGCGGGACGAGGGGGCGGGGGCTCTGTGGAACGGAACCTTCCCTTCCCTCCTGCTGGTGCTGAACCCGGCCCTGCAGTTCATGGTCTACGAAGGCCTGAAGAGGCAGCTTAGGAGGGGCATCCACAGAGAGGTGAGGGGTCAAAGGGCCACTAAAGGTCACATGGGTGTCTGGGTTAGCCAATAGCCATCAGTATCACCAGAGACGCTTTTATAGGAGGAGACGCATAACTCAAAAAAGACCTCCATAGAAATGTATTACTGACGTCTGTAACACAAAGATGGCAGAATTGATAAACTGGAAGTCCTGGCCAGCAGTGAAAGTAGCCAATCTTGTTGTCCAAAGCGACATGATTGACATGACCTGTTGTGTATTCTCTCCATCATAGCCATGTGGCGACTATTCGCATTGTTCAATTCGGATTTAAACAGAGATTCACACAATACCCTGTTTACGTGACTATGGCCCTCTGATCTGGAGATATCGATGGATTCAAATTGCAATTGCAAAGTCCTTCCATCATTTCAGCTTAGCTGGTTATTTGTCTCCAGCCACAAGCCATGTGCCGCTCATCTCGTTATGTGGCTGACTGGACACTGGAGGCTTGAAGGGGATAAGCTCATCCATGTGATGGGACGCTCTGAGCCGAGCTGATATAGGGGTGGAGATGGGACCGAGGTGCTGTTGCAGTTCCCATAGGTCAACTTCTGATGCTGATATAACAAACCCTCTCTCTTCACCCTAAAGTTGTCCTCTGGAGAAGTCTTCCTGATTGGTGCTGTTGCTAAGGCGATAGCAACCACTGCCACGTACCCACTGCAAACAGTACAGTCAATTCTCAGGGTGAGTTTTTTTATCCATTTATCCAGTATTAGATACGTTGTTATATAGTGTGGCTTGCACTGAGGCTTTTGCTGTGTTTTGGGCTTGCGTCTGTCTGCAGTTTGGCCAACACAGACAACAGACGGACCAGTCCAGGCTCATGAACAGCCTGCGAAATATCATGTACCTGCTGATCAACAGAGTCCGGTAAGTGCACAAGCTATCTTTCTTTTGGATTTGCATTTTTCAGTTGCTTTTCTCCACAGACACAGGAAGTGCTCCATGGAAGAACCCTACGGCCGTTTAATCCTCCATGGCTTTTGTTTTACCTTGGATCACTTATTCCTGATCCGACTCTCACTTGTGGCCCATATTTGTGACAACTTTGTCTATTTATTTAATCATTTCTGAAATTCAAACACTTCTCCTATGTGTCGATCCACCAAGAGCAAGGTGGCTATTAACATTATGCTGCCCTGTGTGTTCCATCCATAAAACCGGCACCATGATTTGGCACCAGTTGATATAGTCAAATGTTAAACCCTGGGGCGCTTTGCTGTGAACTCTTGCAGAAAATATGGCGTGCTGGGCCTGTTCAAGGGCCTGGAGGCCAAACTCCTGCAGACGGTCCTCACCGCAGCCCTGATGTTCCTGCTCTATGAGAAGATCGCCGCCTTTACCTTCGGGGTCATGGGAGTGAAGAGACCTGCGTCCAGTCAGAGTTAACGTCTGCGTCCAGTCAGACTGAACATGCTCACTGCACCTTGTCTTGAACGTGTGCCTGTGGACGTGCCATTCTGCAGTTTTTGGTTTATTTATTTCAAGTTTTCTATAATAACAAAAACATGCCAAGGCAACACGAGGACACTGAGGACACTGGGTACTCACTGACTTTTTTTATTTGGCCAGTACATTTACTCACTAAGGTTTTTGCCTCTGGCAAATAATGTTTACGACACTGCAATGTAAAAAAAACATAACATATTATGTTGATGTTATGCTATTTGTAAATCAGACTTATTAACATGCAAATCTGTATGTTGATTGTGATTTAGTTAACATGAGTAAAACATAAATGACTGCTCTTTCCATGTAAACACAGCAATAGCATAATCCATCATTACCGAGTCCCATAGTGGGAGGATGCTATTGGGTTGCCAGGCATTGAGTGAGGAACTGGGAGGGGTCAGGTGATTTAGGGGTCAGATGGAATGTTGATCTCTTGGAATAACTCAGAATGACCTCACATGCGTCAAGCTCCATGTTATGTTTCATGCGAAGTATCACTTCTCAGTGGTTGAGGTTGTTGCAGGTATTTGTTGGCCAGCAGGTGGTGCTGTGAGTACATCAGATGTTTCACTGGCAGGAGAATATTTTGATCCAGCAGAGTTATGCAGCATCTGTGAATTGTGTCATGTGATCAACACACGTAGAATTTCTGCAGTGACAGTGGTGTAATATGATATTACACGCCTGGCCCAGTGTGACCAGTATGAACAGAACACACTACATTCCATCAGAGGCTTGTCAGCCTCTTTTTATAATGTCACTGAGCATTCAGACTAATTATACTGGTGACCCAGCTCATAACAATGTGTGAAATCATTTGGAAAGTATTGTGTCATGAAGAATAGGAACCTCACTTTCAGCACCACCGGAAGGTCGGTGGGGAATACATTCTGAGCATGATAAGATTAATTCAGGAGAAATTGTGAGGGTGTGTTGATTGGACAAAATAATAATTCTCAAAGTTTTGTTTATGATTCTGGCATTGTAATTGGTCGATGTAGGGGTTTGTTTGGCTAATGTGGAACGCCAATTGGATGAGTTCTCTGCAGGGGCGGGAACAGTTTCTGGATGGGCGGGTTTTCCGGTTGAAGTTTAATGGAAATCGGAAACGATTACTGAAATAAGCAACAGTGTGGGGCGACTAGCCTATGAAAGTGCCCATTCCCTGCACACCGACTTTGCGTGTGATGAACAACAAAGCACGCCAGTGAAGAACATCCCAAAACATCCATTCATCTGTACAGCTGTGCAGCTTTAGTAAAGATCTTGTGGCTCGTTAGAGAGGAATTGTTTGCTGCAACTTGCCAAAGGACACATAGCCGACCTGCTAGGCTAGTCACAGCATCTGTCTGAAGAGTTACTATTGTAGTGATTGAAGGCATAGCCGCTTTTCTAGACAACCGAGACCTTGAATGTGAATTCTCATGTTGAGCACAATGAGCACCTGGGACAGCTTCCGATAGACTTGAAGGTAAGTGCAGAATTACACATTGGTTAGTCTAAGCCCATCCTCTGGGAAACGACAGGGGTGTTAAAAACTGATGGGATGGAATCTATCAAGTGAGCTGAATGATGTTGGGACAGTAATGCTTGTGTTGAGCCACTTTTGAGATCTACTGTAACTTGTCCTAGGTGGTGGTTTGATGGCTGTGATAATTTTGCCTCCCCTTTGATGCTACTGAACTGGAGTTGTAGTGGTCTATAGTATATTCTCTCCCAGGACAACTTTTGGGAATCATGATGACAGTTTTTCCACTATGGTGGTCAATAAGTTAGGCATTGCAATCTTAGAATCTTGCGATCTGAGTCCAATTTCTGACATTTCAATCTTGTTGTTTGCGACACTGTGCTTGTCTCAGGCTGCTGAAATGTGTTATGATCTAGAATTCAGGCGATAGACAACTACAAATAAAAATCACCTGATCATCACTGCATTAGAGATGCTTTTCTCCCGTAAAATACTTCATCTGCAGCCAGTTAATAGAAACAAGTGTGTCTATTATCTATTACCAGCTCAGCTCATTTCCCTAAGGCCCTTTGGTAGTAGGAGGGACCAGGCAGGAATGCTCTTCAGTAGCCTTACTGGTACCTGCAAAGGCCAGAGAAATGATCCTTATCCTTAGGTGAAGGGAAATGGTGTTACAGTACATGACAAATCTATTTGTGAAGGTTTGGGATATTTTGCAAGAGCAGAAGCACTAGCAAGTCTTTGGATGTGCGAGTTATTCTAGTGTCTCTCTCTAGTTATCCTCTGTTTCGCTATTTGTTTACATTCTGGTGACGGATTAATGAAAGTGGCCTTAAAGACTGGTGTGTGTGTGTGTTGGAAGCAGAGAAGTGGGTGCATAACTGGGTCAGAACTGCATTAATGCGGCCCATGAGAAGTAGAGCGCTGGAAGCCAAGCGAAGCACACAGAGAGGCGTTCTGCCATGCTCTGCTCTGGGGCTCTCAAGCCTAAGATTGGTGTCGCTGGTGGCTAAAAATACTGGCCTTCCTGTGCGTCACATCACTAAATTGATTTTCAATTCATGTCATCCCAAAATCAACACCAGTGTGACCTGAAGAAGCCTGCCCTAGCCTCGACCAGCTACTGGCTCCAGCCATTACACCGTCAGCCAGTCCTGCAGGAAGATGACAGCGCCCAGAAACTCATTCTAATAGCCTAATAGCATTTTCACTTTCCAGTTGAATCATGGCTGCTCATTCCTAAAAGCACACGTCCAGGCCGGACTGTTCTATGACTGTATTTCTGGTTGTATTCCAAACCTCTTCAAAGAGTATAGTAGCCGCTGTTGAATAGAGACTATTTTTGAACATCTGCTTCAAAAGGTTTTGTTAGTCATGAATATGTGATTTCCTTAAATGTGATGCAGATGTATTAGACAAGATTATTGTCCAAGTACCGTAGTGTGAGATATGTTTTGTAGCAGTTCAGTGGTAGCGAGTAGCCTGTGTGGTGTGGTGGTGTGAGAGGAGGTGTCACACTACAGCCTCCTATAGTTCCTCATCAAGCATTCTGCCTATAGCTGCGTCTGGATCATCCTCAGGTTTAAACTCCAAACGTTGCCACTGACTCTCCAAGCTTTGGCTGCATCCACCATTTGCCTTAGTCATCATTTCATGTCAGTCTGGCTCTTCTGTGTTTAGCCTTTAGTGTCTCCATCTGGCTCCATCTGACAGGGAAAGCCATTGGGTGGCAACACACAGGAAGTAGAGCAGGTAGCTGGCCCTGTGACACAGCTGATCTAGCGTGGCTACATCATAGCTGCCCTGCATAGTTTTTTATTGGGCCTATTGGGCCTTTCATTCACTTCATTTACTTGCACATCAGTTTGTTGTTTCTGAGTTTCCAAGACAACGGTTTCATTGGTTTTAAAAAGACCCTTTGTAGGTGGTTTGTGTTTCAGTGCTGGTTGTGCTCAGCAAGCAAGGAGCCTGAGCTCAGTGTGTGTCTGCTGTGCTTTGTGCTGTAGGTCTGTCTCTCACTCATGCCAGGGACTCTTGTCTGTAGCGCCCCATACTGCCATATTGTACGCCTCAGAGTGCGGATCAGTTGCATGACAGCTGGGCAGAGGGCATGCAGGAGACTAACAGACGCCACACTGCACTGGCATGGAGCAGCACCGAGTCCTACCATAGATGTGCTCATGTCTACCATAGATAGATATGAGTCCTACCATAGATGTGCTCATGTCTACCATAGATAGATATGATTCCTACCATAGATAGATATGAGTCCCACCATAGATAGATATGAGTCCCACCATAGATAGATATGAGTCCCACCATAGATAGATATGAG